>JAGDQP010016078.1:2003-24001 GCA_022664845.1 Lepisma saccharinum | reverse complement strand
TCTGATAAGCTTCTTTCTCTCAAGTCTAGTATTTAGTTTCAGCTCACATCTCACCATCCTATGATCACTCGAGATTTTGAAACTGTTAAGAACAGACACGTCTTGCACAATTGCCCTGTTATTTGATAGAACGTAGTCTATTTCGTTTTTGGTCCCATTTGGGCCTTTCCATGTCCACTTCCTCTGGGGCGGTTTCTTGAAAAATGTATTGGAAATCAACAGTCTGTTGGCTTCTGAGAATTCCACTAATTTCTCTCCTCTCTTGTTTCTTTTGCCAAATCCAAAGTTTCCCACTTTCGTGTCACTGCTCAGCTTGGTTCCTACTTTCGCATTGAAGTCTCCCATTACAATTTTGTAATGCGATTTGCTACTATCCAAAATCTTCTGAATCTCCTCGTATAGGTCTTCGACTTCCTCCTCCGGGTGCGAGGTTGTTGGAGCGTACACTTGTATAATTTCCATACTGTATCTCTTGTTAATTTTTATTACTACCCGTGCGATTCTATCTGAAATTCCTTCAATTTCTGTGATTCGTGACTTCAGGTCTTTATTAATTATAAAGCCAACGCCTGTCGCTTTTCCAGTTTCTGTTCCTTTGTAGTAGAACGTGTGCCCTGACGGTAGTTCCAACTGTTCTTCATTCTTCCTCCACACTTCTGATAGTCCTATGATGTCCCACTTAATCCTCTTAAGTTCATTCTGCAGTTCTTCTAATTTGTCCTCTCCTGCAAGTGACTTACAGTTGAGGGTCGCAACGTATAGGTCCGTTCGAGTTGCCGTGTCGGTGTCCTGGCAGTCTACAGTCCAAACCCGGGCATTTTGACCCTCTGACTTCCTGCAGGACTGACCGCTGCCGTTGCCAGCTGCATTCCGTCCTCCGGGTATATATATATCACGTTGGACTGCCTCTTGTTGAACTGAAGTATAACTTTAAGCAACTTTCAATCGGACCGGCATATGGTAAAGGAAAGAACGGGAAAGGTAGCGGTCAGGATCTTACGTGCCATTCCGGTATTCGCTTACTAAAGAGGGAAACCCTGGAAAATCTGTCAGGATGGTCGCCCGTGAGGTTCGAATTTGAACTTCAATTATTACTTTCAGATATCTAAGGCTCAGCCTTTGTCAGGGGAGGGAAAAGGGTGCGGGTAGGTGTCTGCCAGGGCCTAAGTTGAAGGTACCATCCAGGCATTTCCTTGACGTGACTGGGGAAAAACTGTGGAAAACCTCAGCCAGGATAGTCAGGAAGGGAAGGAGTCGACCAGATCCTAAGTTGAAGGTATAATCCGGCATTTGTCTGATGTGACTGAAGAAAATCCGTGGAAAAACCTGTCGGCATGGTCGGTCGCTGGTATCGAACATAGGACCTCCTGAATGAGAATCTAACGCTCTACCAGTGATTCTGCTTGTCCCCCTCTTGGGGTGTCACCCCAAATTCTTCTAGAAAACTCATAACTTTAAAATTTATACGGTCAAAAATCCGTGCATGCCCCCTTCCTGACTTTACACCCCCGCAAACAAATTACTGGCGGAATCCCTGGCTGTACCAACTGAACTACGTCCGCTTCGAGTTTTACAGAATTTCACGAGCTTAGCCACGAGACAACGGTGAGCAGTATCCATCTTATTTACATTAATAATGACACGTGCTGCTGTATTCCGCCACCTAAACAGGATATGCGAATTATTATTCTTGTTCAGAATCAGAATCATTCTTCTTGTTAATATTGTTTACTGAACACACTATATAAATTGTTCTATTGAGGAATAGAAAATGTCACAAAATTGATTTAAAATAATATGCAATTACTCCGTAAAAATTACATCAATTTGTTGCACGCATCACGTTGTTGATAATTTCTTTAGTATCATATATTTTGTACTGCATTTTGAACGCTTTGAAACCTTTTCGCTGATTTATGTAATAATACAACTTACAAAAAGCACTGGAACATTTATGTGTAGCTGTTCCCTGGAAAGTCTTTCGAAGAGAAGAACGTGAAGATTTGCAATTGTAATGAAAGACCTGCTCACTGGTCGGTACACGTAAGGAATAAAGAATATGACCAAGAGCGCCCAGTTTACGATTTTCAACACATACTGCCTTCTTTTTTTTACTGACATGATCCCCACATTTTGTGCCATATTAGTAATAGTATCATTTTCTTCGGCTAGGGGTTGAGGGGAAACCGCCCCCTTGCTCCCCTAATGGGCGTCATTGAATAAGACCACGTAAACCATTGTCTTAAAAATACGCACCGTGTAATACCCCTCGAGCGAAGGAGAGGGGTAACCTCACGCGATCAAAGCATCTTGCAAAACGAGTACAACTGGGCAGTTGTTTGCGTTTCTAATTATTCGTGCTTTTTCAATTGGGGTTGTTTGCCTACGATATTACAACCACCACTCCTATCCCGCCACCCGCTGCACAGTTGTTTACGGTTCTAATGCTTTTCAAAGATGTCGCTATATTCGCCAAGTGTACAACGTTCAAAATGCTTCCTTTCCTACACTATTTCCAAGGTTCCTTTCCTTGACTCCTTTGATTTCTCAGCAAAAGGAAGGAAAGGAAGTATTTAGGATTGGGCCTTGGACTTCAGCAACAAGTGCTGGGAAGCCTTATAAAATTCGCTATGTCTGTCAGTTGAAAATTAGGAACAATCACAGGGATAGGTACAGGCAAGTAGGTCAAAAAAAGGAGACTTTGTAGACTAAAATGTTTTTTAAAAAAAGAGACAACAACAAGAGGAAAAAAATGGAGAAAAAGCTGCTAAAAGAAATTATCTGACATGAAACCAGTATCCATAATTTTTATTACCAGTGAGTGTAAGTTAAAGACTACATTTGTGTGTGTATGTGTGTTAAAATTCTCTACCAAAGGGCCGGTTAAGTCCAGAATTGAACAGAAGTTATATTTAAAATGTGATAATAAAACAATATGTATTTATAAATTTTGTGAAATATTTTGAATGAACATACAGAATGAATTAGATATTTCAAAAAACACAAACTCTCACTTCAGTAACAGTTCAGAGCTTTGTTAATAAAGGAGAAATTAAAATATATGTTCAATTCTGGACATGGATGAGGTATGGCCAAATACATTTATTACTTTGACAAAGTACATAAAATTTCAGATACACAAAATTTAAGACGTTATACAAAATTATACAGAATGTAATTTACATTCACTGTCTTTTATCCTTCTTAGTGAAAACGTTAGTAATAAGGTTACTCTTTCTTTTCTGAACAGTTCTCTGTAATTGTTCAACTTCCATATATTCATTCTTCTCATTATTTTTCAATGAACGAACACCTTCTAGCATTCCATGAGCAACTTTAGCACCTTTTAAGTCTCCTGTACGTAATGCTACTACCTACGTACCTTTCTTCTTCTTTTAGAACCGAAAATAAAACTTCAAGAATGTTAACGTATGTTTGGAAGGCAAGACTGATATTTAAGCGATGTCTGATTTGTACCGAAGCTGCTACATATTTTACAGTGCTGAATAAAAGCGTATTATTTCCTGCATTACTTGTTAGAGATTTTGTAACCATAGAAGCTGCGTAAGGTAGGAAATATATTGTTTGATAATACTGTCCACTGATGTGTTGTGCTATTTCTATTGTGGTTTGAATAATTTGACTTCAGGCTTGATTGGTACTTATAAACTCTGGTTGCTGTTACTATTGAAAGGTGGATCAACTTAATTTTAGCGAGTATATGAAAATGTAGTTCAGGGCGTTTTGCTGAAGCTCGGCGCCATAAAGTTTAATAATTGAAATATAGAAAAATAGAAGAGGACTTCACCCGAGATTTGTCCCACGAAAGTACACAAATCAATGAAGAAAGAAACGCAGAAGGGTCTCCACTCAACCACCCTATTGCGGAGACAAAAGACCCACCAACCAACCAAACATATAGAAGAGATGATACCAAAAAAGGAAATAATTACATTCTGGAACTCATTACTTTTATCACTGGACATATAAAAAAATGTGAATGTACAAAAAAACTTACATTCAAAAGAGAGAGAGAGAGAGAGAGAGAAAAGGAGACAAAACCCTCAAAAAAGAGACTTTTAGAGACAAGCCCAAGAAAAAGAGACTAAAAGCTAGAAAAGAGACTCGCGCCTATCCCTGAACAATCAGGGTTACGAAGGTAGTTGAGGTGCCCCGCAACTGAGCTCCGACTTGCTTGTTTATATACACATAGAAACTGTCTCCATCTTTTCTAAGGTACCGGTTAGTATTGCAAAAATCTTTCCATTTTTAAAAAATATAATAAGTAAATGGTATAAGAAAACCTCTATATTACAATTTAGACAGTTTTGCTTCTTGACGTATGCTTTACAGTCTTTGCGGGATCAGTACAGCAGAGGCTGATATAAAGAATGTCAGCAGAAGCAAGATTATCAGCAGGGGCAAAGCGTGAGGATGCAAATTCACAGAAGAAAATAATAATGTCTGTATTTATCAGTCCCCGAATCAATCTCCGACATATTTATATTATTACTGCAAGACATCAGAAAATAGTTTTGGCATTGATAATTGACTACTTATATGACCTATAGTCATATTTTTAAACTACAATATAACATGTTAAATAAAATTTATCAAAATGAAACTAATTGTCACAAGACTTCTTCTAGTATGGATCATCATCAACAAAAGCATTAAATTAATATTATCGACATTCATGAAAATAAAGTTTATAGTCTCGATCGAGATGAGAGTCTCAAGAGGTAAGTCTCGGTCTCGTTTCGAGGGATAAGTCTCGGTCTTTGTCTCGTCTCGATTCCTAAACCTTAGTCTCTTCTCGGTCTTGGTCTCGAATTCTAGACGAGACCAAGACCAATCTCGGTACCATGCCTAATTTTGAACGTTCACTACTGGCAAATGGACGTGGTACAAAGTTTCAATAAGTGATAAAAAAATGGTACATAAATAGTATAAAACCTTTACTTTTTTCGAATTAATTTGAAGTCGAACTCAACTATTATCTTATGCTTCGAACTTTGAACCGTCGATTACTGGCTAATGGTCGGTCACGACAAAAACTATTGTATTGGTGGAACAAAATGGTACAAAACTTCGACATTTTCTTCAGAACATTTTTTTAAACTAGAATTCAACAACTCTCTAGTGTTTCGAACTTTAAACCGTCAACTACTGACTAATTGACGAACTAAAAAAAAATGTTGATACAAAACTTTGGCATTCTCTTCAAATTAGAATTTTATTCCCCCAATTAGAATTCTCTATTACTCGTTAATGGACGTGGTACAAAACATTTTTTTTGTGATAAAATAGTTAAAAACTATAACAACTTTTTTTTTACATTATTTTCGGAAAAAATCGTTAACGTGGGGGAACAAGTTAATGGTGGGTCCGAACACTGAATTGCCCATTACTGGGGGTGGGGCGAAGATTAGATATTTACCCTACTCAATACTGTTCATTAGGTGGTTTAAACAGTCATTTCACTGAGGTCTCATTTATTGATAGAATTGTTAAAACTCAAACTATTAATTCAACTTTGAGGCGCCAGGTGGATGGGGACAATATTAATTTCACGCTGGTTAGTCCAAGCCAGGTGGCAAGGGCTATTCTGAAAATCAAGTCGAATGCAAAAGGTGATGATCAGATCTCAGCTAAATTTTTTTAAACTAATCCTTCCTTCTGGCCTATGTTACTGACATCTTTAATAGTTCAATCACTTATGGAAGTTTTCCATTAATTTGGAAACTAGCTATGGTTCGCCCCCTTCCCAAAACTAGCAGTGTGACTTCGGCAACCGACTTCCGTCTAATCAGCATTCTTCCGGCTTTATCGAAAGCACTGGAATATATTGTTAAAGATCAGATCCACAGCTATCTTACATACAACAAACTATTAGAACCTCTTCAATCAGGTTTTAGACTTACAGTACCAATACTGCACTGGTACACGTAACAGAAGATTTTCGTTGGGTCATGGGCCATAGACAAGCTACAATCCTAGTACTGTTGGATTCTAGCAAAGCTTTTCAATCTGTCGACTACGATATGCTGATGGCTGATCTGAAAGCTTTCTTTAACTTTTCTGAATCAGTCGTATCGTGGATTCGCTTCTACCTGGTTATCGTGAACAATTTGTTATGTCTCATAATAAATCCTCCTCTGTAACCCCAATCTCATGTGGTGTCCCTCAAGGCAGTGTTTTAGGTCCTCTTTTGTTTGCTCTCAACATCAATGACATATCTGATGCCTTAACTTACTGTCGTTATCATCTCTATGACGATGACCTTCAAATTTATCTCTCAACCTCGCCATCGGAGTTGCATCAAGCAACAAATAAAGTGAACCATGATTTAGATAGTTTAGTGAGATGGTCACTAAGACATAGCATGAGCATCAACACAAGAAAATCCCAAACTACGCTCTTAGCTTCTAAGCATATTCGTGGCAATATTGACTGTGAAACGTTACCCCCTTAATTATAGATAACACCCCAATATTGTCCGCCGGCCGGGTGGTCGAGCGGTCTGCGGCGGTAGGCCATCGATTCGAAGGTCCTGGGTTCGAGTCCCGGCAGAGGCATGGGTGTGGATTTTAACTGGCTGTAAATGGGCGAATCGTGACGGGTCGAAGTCCAAAGTTACTAGACTGGCCCATATAAAAAAAAAAGTTTTTATCCAATATTGTTCCAGCGCACAGTCAAAGATCTGGGTTTAATACTGGATTATAACTTATCCAGGATAGACCATATCAACCACATAAGTAGCAAAGCTTTTGCATCTTTGTATTCATTACGTCGCATAAAAATATTACCAATGCCGGTTCGAATATCTTTCTCTAGGATGTTGGTACTATCACACCTGGACTATGGGGATGTAGTTTACTCTGACCTTACGAATGAGCTAGCCAGACGACTGCAACATGTCCAAAATGCTTGCGTTCGTTTTATCTTTGATTTAAGATAATTTGATCATCTTTCACCTTACTTTAATAAATTAGGATGGCTCCGCTTACATGATCGCCGTAAGTCCCACAAACTTATGCTCCTATACAAAGTGCTAAAACACAATGATCCTGTCTATCTTTTCTCACGCTTCCAGCAATTATGCGATTTTCATAAATTTAACACAAGATCTCGCAAAACTATCCTTCTTTCAATTCCGTGGCATAAATCAAACTTTTTTGCTAAATCTTTCACAATCTCCTCTAGTAATCTTTGGAACAGTCTTCCTCACTCGATCAGGAACATTGATTAACTGGCAATGTGCAGGGAATGTGTTGACACACTGTTTAATAATTAGATGTCTCAACAGGCAATGAATCGAGCAAAGTTTGCTTCATGTTTTTTTATCTATTATTATTCTTATAACAATTGGAAAAGTTTTGAGAAACTGTTTAATAATTAGATAATTAGAGGCAATTAATTGAACAAGGTTTGCTTCAGGATTTTATATGCAACATTAGAACTACCTTTTTTTTTTTCCTTCTATTACTATTATATTACAATGATAAATTATAACGTAGAGAACTGCGACATATATAGAGGAGTGTGTGTGTGTGTGTATTTTTGTGTTGTAGTTGTGATGTACTAGGTTTATTGATTCTGCTGTGTGTTATGATTATATTATTTGTACTAAAAAAAGAGCGTGTGCTATGTATATTTATGGTTGAGTGGAAGAAAAGGTTTTGTGACCTTAACTCCGCCATAATAAATAAAACGAAATAAATATACAAATTACTGTCTAATGGACGTGGTACAAAACTAGTACAAAACTTTGACACTATTTTCGGGAAAAATCGTTAAGGTGGGGGAACAAGCTATGGTGGGTCCGAACATTGAACTGTCCATTACTGGCTAATGGACATGGTACAAAACTTTGACGCTATTTTGGCTAATGGATGTGGTACAAAACATTTTAACTGTGGAACAAAATGGTACAAAACTCTGGCATTCTTTTCCGAAATTTCAAAAGTGGGGAAACAAGTTAATGTAGCTGTCCAATTCATGCTCATTTCGACTTATCTTCACTTCAGAAAATTTATGAGGTTCCCGAAGTTCCTTTGGAGAATCCCTTGAGCAGCCATGACAAAATTTCCGAATATGCATTTTTGGATAGAGCAGGTTGGAAGTCTTTGATGCTATGCTAGCACGCCGCATTCGACCTATTGGCAGTGGTATTGGAAATATTAAGCTAAAAAAAATCGTTCTCCCACGCTTTCGGAAACCAAAGCGAAATTCGACAAATGACCTTTTCTTTTTATTTAAATTAGATACTTTTGTTTCTAGTTTCTGTTTATTTATTTTTTTTCAGTTTGCATATATTAACCTCCAAGGTTGAGTGAGGTCAAGGTCGAAATCCGGTCGCGAGGTCGAGATTGAAGTCAGTTGGCAAGGTCGAGGCTCAGTGAGGTCGAAGTCCCATCGCGAGGTCGAGGTTGAAGTTTAAAACAGAAAAAAGAGGGTTTTAGTGGTTATAGTCACTGAACCAGCTGGTAGAGTTATTAGACTGAAAACCCAGTAGATCTCGAGATACGTTTTCAAATGTCATCACTATTTAAATGAAGTCTCAGTACTCATCAATCGACAAGATCTCGAAATCGCTGTCAATTGTATTTCGTAGTAATTTGTAAATACTAGTGCGCTATGTTAAAAATTTTTGATAATACTCGTAGATTTTGAAAAATGACGAAAGTTGGGCAAGCGCGAGGAGAGTCTTTAATGATGAATGTGGGGGGGGGGCGGCAGTCATCCGAGGTAGTGCGGGTTGAATTAAATTTTATTTATGGCTTTAGGCATCTAAAGCTCGTGCCGGGATAGGGGAGGGGCAAGGATTCGGCAAGTTGTCAGCCAGGGCCTAAGTTAAAGGTGCCATTCCGGCATTTGCAGGTGTGTGAGAGGAAAAAACAACGGAAAAACTCAGTCAGGATCATAGTTATAGAATCTCTCCAGTAGAGACAGGATACCGTCTACGTGATATTAGCTCTCAGCGCGGCGCAAATTGACGTTCATTTGTTTCAGTTTCGCACGAGGCGTCTCCTGCTGCAAAGCAGCAAGTATTGTATTTACCACGCACGGACTTTCTATAAAGGAAAACAATTGAGAATTCGCGTTAGAGTTCATCTTACACTCTTGTGAGTTCAACACGTAAGATACAAACAATTCCTAAGTATATTGATCAATATAAGGTATAATTTAATGTAATAATTACTTTCAGAAAACGTTTCTGATAATTGTTTGTTTGTTACATAAAACAACAGGATGTACTAAAAGCCACATAACTTATTAAAAAAAACATTAGATGCATTTAAAAATATTATACAACATTAGGGATACATCGCAAGTGACAAATACACACAAATTGCTGATACTGTAATTATATTCAATCAATGGTTTACTTGCAAAAATTTACAAAGAAAATTATAAAATTGAAAATAGGGAAAGGGCCACCGGTCGTCGGACATATTAGTAGTCGGCAATTTTCACATAAATATCATTGAAACAGACGTATGTCATTAAAAATGCATGTAAAAATTATCTCTAGTTTCGGACAGCTTTAAATTGATATTTAAGTTCTACCAGCTATCAAAAGTGACATTATAATTAGATCACCGAAAAAAAAAAAAATGTCTCCCCTGGTTAGCTTAAAAGATGCCGGAAAAGTTATTTGAGAATGAAGAAGATTGTATTTAAATTTAGGATAATAGTGTTTGTCTTAAAACTATTAAAACGATATTGTATTTTCTAGCTTTTTAAATGTTCTGTTTTGACTTTATATCGTAAGCAATACGAATAGCCACATCTATTAAGTATATTATTGTGTCCGACTTCAGGTATATAAATAAGGTATATAGATAGAATTAACGAATTTTCCTCTTGCCGATTAGGGTGACCGATAAGAAGCTTTCTTATCTATTTTTGTTACGATGTTAAATTTGTTTCTATTGTTCTTAATAGTGTAATCAAGGTGTTCCTGGTTTGATTCCTGGCGGGGACACAAGTGGTTCGGAATCCATGTTAAACTATAGGTCCCGTCCTTAGGACGTCATCTTCATACTGTGGAAGGCAATGGTAAATCACCATTAGTTCACCTAGCTCTGGGACCTTCAGGTCAAGAGCTGCCTTCGGGCAGAACACCCATCATCATCATCATCATAGTTCTTGATAATTTAACGTCTTTTCAACAGCACATTACTGAGCCGCCGTAGCGTAGTGGTAGAGCGTTGGTGTAGCATTCTGGAGGTCATGGGTTCGATTCCAGCGGCCGACCATCCTTACTGAGGTTTTTCCAGATACCTTGCTCAAGCACACCAGGCAAATGCAGGAATGGCACCTTCAACATAGGCCCTGGCTAATTGTTGCCACGAGACGAGACGGATAAAATGGCTACACCAAACAAGACGAGACAGAGCTCTCGTAATGCAAAGTGTACATCTTTTCGTGACGAGACACTCTCTGGACAAGATATTTTCGAGACAGTCTAAAAAATCTCGTCTCGTCGGCAACACTAACACTGGCCGACATCTTTCCAAATCCTTTTCCCCTCCCCTATCCCGGACTGAGCTTTAGGTGCCTAACATTATCGCCTTAGATGACAAATATTTACATTTTAAATAGACAGATACAATTATTTTTTTTCCTACGCGAATATAAACACTACTTCCAATAGGCCTAAATGAATCATTTCTGAATGTAAGAATACTTATTTTTATGATTATTTCTCTTTGGCATTGAGGGACAGTTTCATAACTATGGATCTAACACGATAAAATACCTTCGCATCAAATAATTCTAATCAAAGATGTGTGTTTTCTTTTATATTTCTTGCAGACATAAACTGCACGAAAGAGCTTCTTACATAATGAAATATTTTTCACGGAATAATATTAAATGATCATTTATTTGTGAAACGATACATTACTTCCTTTGTTATATTTCTCAGTACAACCGTAAGCTGCACAGGAGATCGGCATTTTCTTTTCAAATACAAACGAAAAAACTATAACAAACAATGCCAAAGAGCGAAGCACATCAGCCATTTGATAGCAACTCACAACGCGTGGTGTTGCGAAACGAACATACATACTCTCGCTCCAGTTTCAAGTAGCGCCGCGTTAACAGCGCCAATTCTGACTCTAGTGGAGAGATTTTATAACTCTATGGTCAGGATGGATGGCCGCTGGGATTGAACCCATGAACTCCAGAATGCTACACCAACGCTCTACCACTAAGCTACGAGGCCGTGTAGGCAGTGTTCGATTTGTGCAATTTCCAGAGAGGGGGGAGAATTAGTGATATATGTATTATACGGTATTTTGGAATCGTCCACATCCCAGGTTAGAGGTATACATCTGTAGAAAGTACCAGAATTTTTTTTTTTTTTTTTTGCCGAGAGGGGGATAATCTTAACCATCCCCCGCTACAAATCGAACACTGCGTGTGAGTGTTGTAAGTTTTAACACTAAGTTTGCACTCCGTGATTGAAATGACGATCCCTAGATGCTACTCCAAGAAAGAAAAAAGTAAAGTAAATTTATTACTTAAGTTTTAGATCGCTTGATAGCGAAGCTATAGCTAAAAGGGACCTTACAATCCCTCTTATACTGTCCGTCCATGTACAGAAATTAAATCTCAGGATCTTCAAGGGCAGAGAGCTGCGTGAGGTGTCGTTGGAAAGGTTTTTACTAAACTAGTTCAGGGAAACAAAAATGAACTGTGGCTCAGTTGCGCGACCAAGTCGCCTAGTGTGAGGTAGGGATCCCTCCGGAACATTTGTACCAAAAAATTGAAGTCACGTCAGTCGCTGACTCAAATTTGAAAAGGCAAGAGAGCCCCCTCTTGAGTGAGATTTCTCCAGGGTTCCTCTTTTAGTCACAGGCAAATGCCGTGATGGTACCTAATCTAAGGTCGTATAAAGGGAACCAAGAAAGTTTTATCGCTGTTTGTGGAGGTCTGTGTTCAATTGGCCCTCACACCGTGAGTTGAATGCGGATGGAGATCAGGCGAAAATCAGTTGTTGGTGTGGGTATAGCCAACACACTACCTGGTTGTGGCAGTTCAGTTACACCGTGAACGTGCGGAAGGACAGAGTGAACATGGGACCTCCACAGAGCGACATAAGGGCGTGCATGCTGTACGAGTTCAAACTGGGCTCAAACGCAGCTGCAGCGGGGCGGAAGATATGCCAGGCCTTTGGTGAGGGTGTCGTGACTACGCGGACAGTGCAGCGGTGGTTTACCAAGTTTAAGGACGGTAACGAAACACTCGAAGACGCACCACGTGCAGGAAGACCAACACAGGTACCAAATGAAGATCTTCAGGCAGCAATTGAGGCGAACAGTGGCCAGACATGTGAGGAACTGGGACTATAATTCAGTGTGAGTGGAGAAACCATGTCCCACATGATTTGACTCCGGGCCAGAAGGCAACGCGAGCAGACACCTGTGTTTCTTTGCTGTCTCGTCTGAGGAAGGAGTCATTTCTGGACAGAGTGTTGACATGTGATGAGAAGTGGGTCCTGTACGAAGCTCCACGGCGCCGTCATCATTGGTTAGCATCACATGAACCGGTTCCAAAACAGCCGAAACCAGCACTGCACCAGAAGAAGGTCCTCCGGTATGTTTGGTGGACTGCTCGCGGCATCGTGCATCGGGAACTAATACCAGCTGGTCAGAGCATCAATGCAACTGTGTACTGTCAGCAGTTGAGCCGTGTTCAAGAAAAACACAAAACTCACTTCTGAATCGCAAAGAGGTCCTCCTGTTACCGGACAACGCTAAGCCCCACGTGGCTAGGATGACCCGGGACACCATTCTACGCCTTGGATGGGAAACACTATTGCATCCGCCATACTCCCCGGACATTGTACCGTCCGATTTTCACCTGTTCCATTCCTTGGACAATCACCTTAGAGGACGCCAGTTCAAATCCCTAGTAGAGGTGCAAAATGCACTTGATACCTTCTTTCCTTCACGGCCCACAAAGTTCTACCGCGATGGAATCCATGGCCTTCCAGAACGTTGGCAGAAGGTGGCGATGCTGATGGGGACTATTTTTGATCTTCCAGGTACGTCTTAGGTGACATATCGATGTTCGAAGGTGGTGGGTGAAAAAGCGCAGAACTTTCTTGCTTACCTTTATAGTTTCTTTTATCACTTTTCCACAAGAGTGCTCGCCAAGTTACGTCTTTCCGCCGACTTGTAACGGGGTTAACCATATATGCCTGTTCAAGCCACTATGTAAAGGTGAATAATGAAATAAGTAAATGCACACAACCCGTTACTTTACAATAATCAAAGTTTGTCCGATTATTTCATTGATCCAGACACGTTTTTTGATTAATACTTTGTGAACTAACCTTATTTATTATGGAAATTTTACATTTTCTTTTACTTATATTTCGAAACAATACATTTTTGTCTGGTGTTTCACAGTCACAGAATACTTCATAGTATTCCAGCTTAAATCGCCTGACTAGCGTATACAACTCTGGCTATAGTGAATCCGTGAGCTACAATTCATAAGAAAATAGATCTAACTATAAACCAGAAGTTACCTACCTACTCAAGTCAAATCAAATTCAAAACTAGTATTTTCCACATGAAATTTTGCCATAAAAGTTAAATTTGACTTTAAAATATGACAGTTGATGACTCTCGTGTCGTAACACGTAATGTTCAATTGGAGACATTGATTCGTGATTCCTCCTCAAATTGTCCTGAGTTTGTACATTTATTTACTTCTAGGTGAAACTAGATCATATTACTCATTTGGGTGTACGCCATCGTGGTGCACAGATTCTGTTCTTGCTTCCCAAAGAATGTAAACAATTGGCGATACTTCCCTCCGAGTCCCCCTGTTTGTCATATAGTGCCTCTGGTAAAAAGGATGTTTTTTTCGGTGAATAGATAAGTACTTCAAAACACAAGAATGCAAGAATTTTAATGCTACCGAAGGTGGAGAGGATGCTGCTAATGCTATCAGCTGCCGTAACTTGTGGTGCTCTTAAATCGTAGCAGCAGTGTAAATCTTAGGATATCAAGAATATGGAAAATAATTTTCTGCATATGTATTTTCCTACATACTATCACTAAAATGCTGTGTGCTTCATCTTGTTAAATTAAAAGGAAGTGCTTTGTTTTGCATTCTTAAAAATGGACTGCGAGAGAACTTGCCTTCGGTTTCATAAACAGCTGTAGCTTGAAACATCAAGTTTGGATAAACAAATAGGTGCTGTTCCAATTCTCAAATTTCATTTCGACTATAAGACTCATGGAAAGAATGTTATCCGCAGTAGGGATGTAAAACATTGATCAGCGGTAATCTCAATTTTTACAGAGAAATCCCACCCACACCCCTAAATTCGCACACAGGATACATAATATAATCATCATTTGTCAAGATACAGAACTTCACTTTAAAATGAACAACTACGTATTCCGAGATAATTCACTATCCCAAATAGCCCTTGTCTGACTGAAGTATTCATTTTAATTAAGAATTTATTTATTTTGAAATAGACCGAATATCTATTTGTTCGTTGAATTGAATTTGAATTTAATATGTAAGGCTTTTCGGCAACTTTGACTCAGGACGGATAGATGATGGGATGAATTGGTGGAATAAAAAAAGTGCGAAGAAACTGGAGCACCCCGAGAAATCCCACGCAGACGGTGTTTGTCATCCACAAAGCCCACATGGCATGAGCCGGGAAATAAGCCGACGATCCCTATCACTAGAGGTGAGCGCTATACCATTTAGCCACCGCGTTCGGCCCTTATTTGTACGTTATTCACCTATCCGAAATGGTTCATAGACATGTCTTACACAGTAAGTTTTCATTTCTTTGTTCAATTTCGCGATCGAGGTTGAGGTTCAGTGACGTCGAGGTCGAAATCCCATCGCGAGTTCGAGGTCAAAGTGAGATCCCGAGGTCGGGGTTGAGCGAGGTCGAAGTCCCGTCGCGAGGTCAGGTCCAAATGTACACCTATGGTGTAACCACAATATCGTGTATTATTATTATTCTCTTACGATTTCCTGATTAGCTCTGTGTTCTGGATAGTAACTAACGAACAAACAAACTCAGGGACGAACTAGTAACCAAAGGGGTCCACCCGAGAAACCATAGAAAAGGCCTACCCACTGGTAACCAAAGGTCCTTCGTCGCAGTGAGTGTTATGACGCGTGGGCCCCAAAAAGAATTTGCAAGGGACCTTAGAGTACTGATCAGGTCTTCAAATACAAAGTATTAAGTAAAGAATATGAATGTATTAAAGCACTTATTGCTTTTTGCGAGGGACCTACAGGAGACGTGCTGAGATTATAACTTCAGCATTAACTTTGTGATAAGTCTCGTGTGTCAAAATTGCTAATTTTGGAAGACCGGCAGGACCCTCGCGTTACCAGTATAAGTAAAAGTGGATTAAGTGTGGTCTTCTTTATTAGGTAACATTACGCTTCCAAGACAAAAGGGTCGGGGACCCATCCGGTAATTGCCAGGTTCCCGGTCGGACCAGTCCACCCCTGCAAGGGCTGTATGAATATGGTATATTTTTGAAAATCTATATTGTTATTGATAATATTTGTAGACACTAGTAATTTTGCACTGAATTTGATACGACAAAGATGTAGTTTATAATTTTATAATAATATCATTTATAAGAACTTGGTTAATGAAGATTGAAAGTAAAAAGCATAAAAATCTGTCATCTTTTTAGTTAGAAGAGTTAATTAGTTCTAGCCGGTCAACAGATGGAAAGTAGTTTTAGTTTGGAGTACTGACTGAGCTTCAATACTTCCTTGTATTTTCATATCACAAAGGTAAAGTGCTATAAATTTTAGACAGCAATATTATTTTACAGTAGAATGACAGTCGTGATTATATTCTAACAATCTAAAATGCAATCAATGGTTTTCTTTATTCTGTAAAATACCCTCATTTGAGGAATTATTTAACACAAAATTAATGAAAAAAGCACCACTAGGTTTTCTCAAGTGGGTCCAACCCGAAAAAACACACTGGGATTTTTCAGGCTGGGCCAACCTTGGCAAACCATCCTGATGTAGATAACTCTGTTTTGCCTATGTAATCCTCATTACGTTAACAGGGAACTCGGTAGAAACCCGGCGTGTAAATAATTAATTTATGAAAATTGTGTTTGAAATCTGGCATTTATTTTCCGATGTTAATGGGTGAAATGTTTGTTAGTTGTTCTTATACGTAGTTTTAAGTAGTTTTCTATTTTCAACTACAATCAACTTAATTATTTGCTCACATCTGCAATCAAAGTTCAAAATGGTGAAACAAAATATTATCATTTAAAGCTTTTCTCCCACCTTACCCGGAGCAAATCTGTGTGTGTGTGTGTTATAAAATGCTGTGTATGACGTGAACACATGTTTGGCTTTCAAAATGTTCCCATTTTTTCTATAATAGCAGATGATGTATACGTAAATAGAGGACAGTGTAAACTGTACGTGAGAAGCTGTTTCTTCAAGCCTGAGCTAGGTTCATTTAAAAAGGAATTTTATTTACCCAGCCCTGAATAAATCTTTTGTACCTAGTGCGCTGTCAGAATACGACACATTTTCAAAATATGAAGTTTGCGTAAATATATATATATACTCTTAACATTATATAGGCTACTGTACAAATCGTTATTGGCATGTACTAGAATACCCAAGTCATTTTTTTTTTTTTTTTTTTTAATAACTACATGTTCTGGATCTGAGACATCAATGGCATACTGTGATGATGATTTCATGATATCTCTATGGCAGAATAATACATCTTGTTTATTAATGTTTAAATTTTATGTTGGGACCAAAGTGCAAAAATGTTTCTTTGCATTTAAACCTCCCATTTAAATTTATCTACAAAGGACATGCATGATCAGAGCTTGAACGCTACCTAGAAAAAAGCCTTTTTTAGGTATGCAGGTCTACACGTACATATGTTCCAAGCAATATCTCTTGTAATTGTGAATGTTTACAGTTTAGCTTATATGCTAACGAAAATTTGCCGGTATTTACTACGACACCTAACATGGAATAGGCGTAAAAGAAAACGTTTTCGTTCGCTGGTTTTACCAACAAAGTAACAACTTGAAGCAAATGCTGACTGTATGAAACAGAACTCTTGACAACAGCTGTACAGCCACTTTTTATAGCTGCAGGGTCTGCCAACGTCACGATGGTAACGGACGACCTGCATTTGGCAACGCCGCGTAAATGTCAGGCGGGAGGAGAGGAAGGGTCGAGGTGGCTGCTTGCTTGGGAGGCCATACCAGCCATGACTGCTCGATGAAATGTTAGCTCTCCCACTCACTAGCACACAAGCCTTGGCTTGAGTTCATATCCTTACATTTCCAGTATTTCATACAGGCTACTCGGGTTTTCTACGTTGTTAATTTACTTATACATGCTACTTCACGAATGAAAGTAACTTTCTTTCTGCTCTGCTAAGGACAGTTAACACACTATGCCAATAAAGAATCGAATAGAGCATTTTATACTGTCTCACAGTGCGGCCAAGTAACTAGTTAAGGACTTTTTCATGTTGGGTTGCTTACGGTATATTTGTACTGGTCAGAAATTTCTTATGAAAGTGTTTATTCGACCTTTTACCTGTCCCAGAATACGAGTTGCAATGCTACCTTTGTTCGATTGGAATCGATTGTGTTACTGAGGGAGTAAAGCACGTGTTGAAGTTGTATAAAAACTGTAGATTGAAGATCATAATCAAATAAAATGGAATCAACGTCTGAAAGTACGTAGAAAATATATATATATAATGCACCCACTACTGGATGAGGCCTCTCCCGGATATATATATAAGTTACGAAGTAATTATCAAATATAAATTATTAGTGAAACTATAATTGTTATTGATTTTTATTAATTGAAAGCGTTAAAATACGATGTTATTATGAAAAAGTTGTGTTGTTCCGCTGTCAGACTTATTGTAAATTCGAGTCAAATGTTCGTCAATATAAAACAAAACTAAAGTTGCCGGGCTGTTCGTTATTCAATAGTTTCAAAATTGCGGACCCAAAAATCCATTTTCCACACCGTTTGAGTTAGAGCTACGAAATTTGACACAAAGGTGTATTATCACGAGTAGTTTAGGAAAATATTACAACATGTTGAAAAAGTCGCCACATTGGATCCAAAATGGCCGCCAAACCTATTTTTGTATAGAGTGCACAGTATAAACCGCTGGAGCTAGAAACACCAAATTAGATATGATCGTACATGATCACTAGTAGGTTAAGAAAATATTACAAATGTTTCGAAAACGACATCGTAGATCCAAAATGGCGGACCCAAAAATCCATTTTCCACACCGTATAAGCTAGATATAGTAGTTTAGGTAAATATTACAATATGTTGAAAAAGTCGCCATTTTGGATTTAAAATGGCCGTCCAAAATCCAATCAGGGATCATTTATTTAAAAAACCATCATATTTCATTAAAAACAATCATCATTTAAGTATACGCTAAAATGTTAAAATGTCGCTAACGGGGGTTCAATTTTGCAACTCTGACTTCAAATTCGTACTCAGCGATCCAAAAAGCCATAAACATGATATTCATCTTGATTGTAACATGATATACAGGCTGTTTCACGAATAGGGGTTGTCAATAGGGAATGAACGGGGTTACATTTTGCAACTCTGACTTCAGATTCGTAATCAGCGACCTCCCCCCCCCCCAAAAAAAAAAAAACTAGTACAGATTTCGAGATCATTCACTTGTGCTTTTGACTTTGGTCAGCTTTTTGAAATCGGCCACACTGTGTGTGTGTGTGTGTGTGTGTGTGTGTGTGTGTGTCTCCCATAAGGGCTGGTTTTCATGAACGCTTGCGTCGTTTCCGATTTGGGTGAGTACCAAATTGAAACACGTGTTTTATTGCGTGTATTCAGTATTCTGAAATGTAACATGTGTTTCAATTGGCTACTCACCCACATCGCAAGCAACGCAAACTTTCATGAAAATCAACCCTTAGATGGAAGTTCAGAACCCGGAATTCACGTGCAAAAAAAGTACAATTTTTGAGATATCAACTCACTCTACTTGAATCTTCCTTCAGCAATAATGTACAAATAGGCCCCTTTTATGATTTTTATCCAAAAAATGTGAATAGTAATTATTCACAGCAAGCCAACAAAATTAATGTCCTGGGCCGCGGTGGCTCAGTGGTTGAGCGCTAACATCTTGTGCGTGGGTTTCTCGGTTCGATTTGGAATAGTGAACATTGTGGTGGACAAACACAGAGTGTGTGGGATTTCTCGGGTTCTCCAGTTTCATCCCACTTTTACTTCGTTCCGCCAATTCTCCCATCATGATCCAATCGGTTTGAACCAAAGGTTGCCTACAAACCTTTTAAAAAATCATAATAAATAGTCAATACTTCATTTTATTAAATACTTGCATGGCTACTGAACATAGCATCAACACTGACAAAGACGCATTAACCGAATTCTTTTAAATGGTTTCGAGCAGGGTGGAAAATCATTTATTATTATTAACAATGTTTCTTTCAGAGGGGAGACCGGGCTGAGTCAATTACGCATCCAACAAAGGCTAATTTATTGTTCAACTAGAATTGCAACCTGCGTAGTGAAGCGAAAGGAGACCTTGGAAATTTACAACTGCAAAATTTAGAGTATGCCGTTAATAATAAGTAAACATTTCCGATGTGATACCTATTCAAGATCTCGTTTTTTAAAATGCAACACTATGCCGAGGTGACTAGGGATTGTGCAGAAAACAAAAGCCTCAGTTTGCGGGACAATAAGCAGGGCTGCGGAGAGTCGGTACACAGAAGCTTTGACTCAGACTCCTATAATTTTTTTAATATATATACTTCCTTACATAAATTGATGGACGTAACATACAAGGCATTTAATAACTGTCAAGGAGAAAGAATCATCGGGCTAATTTTAATTGCTAAGCAAATATTAAGCTTGTTATTTGAAATTTCATACTGGCGTATAAAAACTAAACATAGCACTTCGGGTCTAGAAATAGTTTAATAATCGACTCACGATTATTGTAATGTAAATAATCGACGCTGCAGCTCGACAATTGTTATAATGTAAATAAAATAGTTTGTATTCACTCATTTAAAATGTTTTTTGTTCATTCATGCATTATGTATAGCATGGGATAGCCATTTTACACTAGGAAATAAGAGAAAAATAAAAACAAATAGTATAGCAATGAATAAGTATTAACTGACTATAGTATGAACAAAAACAAATATAATAGATATACGAACATACAACAGATATGATATTAATATTAAGGTAACTCCTTTTCGCAAAATATCATAAAGATAATTTTCTGAAGGTAAAAGTCAAAAGGTTAGTCAGTGAGTGATAAATCTATGGAAAGTGTGATTAAAAAATATTTCTTTTCTAAAGATAATTTGAGAGTTTTGATGTAGTAGTGGTTACACCTGTTATTAGCTTTCGGAACATGCAACTTAAATAAGGGAAGAATATAATTTGTACGGACATTACTATTCATAATTCTTAAGGTGGCTCGGTGGTAGAGTGCTCATCTCTGGTGCATGAGATCTTCGGATCGATCCCGGCTCATACCGTGTGCGCTTTGTGGTGGACAAACACAGCGCGTGCGTAGGTTTTCTAGGGATTCACATTTCCTCCCACTTTCTTCATTCCATCAATAGGCCTGTTCACTGCCAAACTTTTCCAATGGTGGGAGCACTAACGCTCCCACCAGTCACTTTCCGCTTCTCATTTGTTTTCACATAAGAATAGTATTGCAGGAACGAAGGTTAATTGACATTTTTATCCTTTAACCCTCCTTTTACGAAGTGGGGTGAAAACACACCCCAGTGCTATTAATTTCGTTATGTTATTAAAAATGCTTATTCAAGAATGAAACTCATTGATTTTTATTGTTTATTTCTATTGAGCATATTAATATAGAAAGTAACTGCACTCAATAACATTTCTTGCAGTAATTTGAATTTAATTCGAGTGAGGTGTGTATACACCCACGTGGTAAATAACGTTACTCTAAAAAACTATTTTCCCGCAATTGCCAGTAGATGGAGCTAATGTTAAATTTTGAATTGTACTCTTTTTATCTGTAGTTAAGCACCACATATTGTTACACACTATAACAGCGACGGGATTGAACCTATTCCATTAGTCCAAGGGAGATATGTTCAGTGTTCTTGCTCAAGATACAGAAAAGTTCGATCAAAGTGTGATATTTGGGGCTCTTTTATTTGAAAAAGATCACACAACAAAGAAGACAGTATGCAAAAACTGTTCGAAAAAGTAAGCAAAGAATGTAATTTCGATTTTGTTTTACATCATATGTATTTCTTAACAGTGTCATAAAAATATTGTTTGTATTTACGAAAAATATAAAGGTATTGCATTTTACGATACATTGGCTTATATACACGAGATTCAATGACAATTATTACTGTTTTCTATTTTAAATCATTGACTATGCAATAAATATTCCATTTGACGATTTATTTCAATAAATAAATAATTAGTAACTTTACATAAAAATTGTTTTTGGTATTGGGGTGCACAAACACCCCAATCAGTAAATAACGTTACTATTTCAACTCAGTAAAAAGAGGGTTAAATAGTTTTTTATTGTATTTATACACTTTGGGTAATGTTTATATTTACTTTCTGCACATAATGTATAAGGGCGTGTACAAGTATATTTGCGTAAAGCACTAACAGATGAACAAATTCGCCAATGGGTCTTTAGGTTACGCGGAGGAAATGATCTGTGAGTTGGACTCGTTAAAAATGGACTCGTAAGTAAATTTCCTCCTATTCTTTTGTACAACACAAGGGGTAAACGGGATATAAGTACATCGAAACTGAAACTTCCCCATCAGGATTTTGTTATATACCCCCCCCCCCCCATTCCCCAGTATACCCCCAATTAAAAAGAATGTTTACGGTTTAAAATGAATAGAAATTTTTCAAACTCTACCTGC
>JAGDQP010016077.1:28786-41283 GCA_022664845.1 Lepisma saccharinum | reverse complement strand
CTACTGCTCCCACGCTGATCAGACGGGTTGGGAGAGGAGAGCTGAAGCTCTCACTGTGATCGCCACTGTCTTTTATTCACAGCAGCTCCCCAATTGTCCTCACGATGCTGGGTCAACACCGAAATTTTTGAGTTCCCACCGGGAATCGAACCCGGGACCGCTCGCACTGAAGCCGAGCGCGCTACCGGTTCACGTAAGATCACCGAAGTCAAGCAGCTCTGGGTCTGGTCAGTGCTTGGACGGGTGACCGTTGCAGTGCTCCAGATGGTGTTGCCTGTGCGGCGTCCACCCAGCGTCGTGAGGCCAATTGGGGAGCTACCTGAATAAAGAGGTAACGATCACAGTTGAGAGCTTCGGCTCTCCTCTCCCAACACGTCTGGTCAGCGTGGGAGCAGTAGACCACTTTCTCCCGCCGGGAGAGGCCTCATCCAGTAGTGGATTGAATATGGCTGTGTATTATATATATATATATTTCTCAGCTGCTTCTAGGCACGATATTTTGGATTCCGCATTGTGGCGCTTGTCCGTCTGTTTCTCACAAGCCAAATATTACATCGATATTAATAGATGAGAGTTTTCTTTTATATCTTTGTTATTTGGTTCTTTAATTCCTTTACGAATTGAATCAATGTCTGCTTTTGCTATTGGTGAATTTCTTTCCTTTGACCCAGAATTTTTTGTAGAAAATATCATAAAAAGAGGATTTCATTTCCTCGTGCGTAAAACATCTGGAAATATCCTTAACAATGATGTTTTTAAAAGTCATTTGATTACAGTATGTTTCTGTCATTTTTTGCTAAGTATAGCAAGTTATAAATCTGCTATCTTTTTGTCAACTTTTCAGCGTTTCGCCAAGCGGCAGGGTCTTTCAGACCGGTTTATTCTTCTCCATTTTTCAATTTCTCTGAGCCATGATTGGAATAAATTCGCAGATGTCAGTGGAGAATCTTTATTGCACTATTTGTTTCTGGAAGCAGTATAGTATTTTGTTCTATTAATTTTTATTTTCTTAAACTTCATTGTGTAGTGTTTGTAAGGAGTTGAATAACCCCCATGGTGCCAAAGATGTGCCATCGATCGGAACAAATAATACGAAGGAGCAAGATCTGATGAATACGGCGGGTGGGTTAATTCATCCCAGGCAAGATCCTTTAGCGGCCTTTAACTGGTTTTAATGTGTGTGTGATGATGCAAAGCAAAATGCATTTCCTGTGTCTTGTGCCCCATTGCGGTCGTTTGACAATCAACGCGTGATGCAAATTGATTATTTATTGTTGGTAGCGATCACTATTAACGGTTTTATCAGGTTTTAGAAGTTCATAATACAGTACACGCTCCTGATCCCACCAAACACGAAGCGATTTGGCCTTGCAGTCGATGTTGATGGTTGACCTGGATCAACCCATGATTTTGTGTGTTTAATATTCTCAAAATACACCCATTTTTCATCCAATCACTAGTCAATGTAGAAAGCAATTCCCTTGGTGTTTGAAGCAAGAGTTCACTTATGACTTTTCTCGTTTCCAATTTTTTCGGTCAGTCGATGTGACATCCATATTCTTTTTCCTTTAAAAATGTTTCCATTGCTTGTCAACGATCGTAAATTGTTTGCTGAGCAATGTCTAATCGTTCTAAAAGTTGTTTTTGAGTTTGACACGCATCTTCCTCCAAGAATGCTTGCAATTCTTGCTCTTCAAAATTTTTTTCGGTTGACCTGGGCGTTCCTTGCTTTTAACATCGAAATCACCACTTTTGAACCGTTTAAACCAGCTTCACACATATATTGAGATGGAGCATGTTCTCCATAAGCTTCCTACTGTATATAATAACTTTTAGCAGCATTTTCCATCCAAATGAAGTAATAAAGTAACACTTTCCGCAAATGCTCCCTTTTTGGCACGAACTTCGACATGTGTTAGCGTCAAAGTATCTATGGTCTTAACACCTTCGTACCATTTGACTTATCCGATTTTCACGCTTGTTATCACTACAAGAAGACAGCATACATATCACAGCGAATCTAAAACACTCGCCAAGCCAACGACATTACTTGAAGAAAATCCGTATCCGCATTAACCGGTACACCTGATATACGGAGAGCATACTCTTTTTAGTTAAACTAACTTCACGTGACACTCGCAAATATGTCTCACTTCCCTAATTTTATAAAAACTGGCATGTACGTTCCGAACCGCACCTGATAGTCTAACAATACCCTTTTATTATCACAAGATGTTATTTCACGTTTGAATATTATTTTGTAATCTTTCTCGCATAAGCAACTTGCAAAATGAATTTGCAACTTTGAAAAGGGTCCGTCCTCAAGACACCTTTTCAGAAATTTGCTATGGGAAAGTATTTCTAAAACAATGTATAAAGTGCTGATTTTTAATTCATAAGAGTTACATTCGATTCGATGATAATGGAATACGATCTACTGTATAAAAGTACAAATTTGTACCAATAATTTGTACCATTTAAGAGTATCTACAGACAATTATTAAAATTTTACCAAGTATCTGTTTGATCTTTAATTTTCATACATGTATGCAAAGTACTGGTAGTGGGCTAGGAAAAATTGGGGCGGAGGCTAAGCCCCCAGCCCCTTCTTGTCTCCGGGTCTGGTAGCCAATGGACAGACTGTACCCAAAGAGACATATTTTTCAGCCTCCGTGCTGAATCACCACTTTGTAGCATGATGTTACAGCTTTTCCAATGTTCGCAGGATGTTTAACACTCCTGAGCTTGTATTGCGTTTCGAAGCTTTTACGATGTTATTACGAGTACAAGTATCCAGCATAGATAATTCTCGACTTACGTCAGTGAAAGAAAGGTCTAAATTTTGCAGGTTAGCTAGTACAGGATTTCAGAAAGCAAACATTGTAACACGAAGTTCGCAGAAAACATATAATATCTTCACAAGATAATACTGATTAATGATATACAAGAACCTGTTAAAACTGAGTTAATACTAAAAAATCGATCCGCTAAAAAAAGTAAACCCGAACAAGTGACTAATGGGGAAGAGATGTTGAAAACAGTTATTATTATTTTACCGTTGGACATCTGGTTCACCATACAAATAAATATTACTTTCAATAAATATGGCGAAGCAGAAGATACTTATTGTACTCGTGACGCCAAGTGGCGACAAGAACAAGTTTTGGACATCAAGTCCATGTGTGATCATGGATAGGACTACGTGACAATGAAATAAAGTAGAAATGAATACATTACCACCAATTCAGCATCATTTCCATTTCAAATTGTGTTTCTAATACATCACTGAGAGAATAAATAGATGCAGATGACTCCGTCAGTCTAAAGATACAACATTTTTCCCTTCTTAATATAGCAATGAACATTCATACCTAAAGGAAACGTCTAAGCATTACAAACATGGATTTGCTTTTTCATAATTTTTCACCCGGGTACTTGTACACTTTCTTTCTATGTACAATAATATATCTTTAAATATAGCAAACTCTTTGTTATCGAATTCGGAACTGACCGAAACGGGCCTCAGAAATGTACAGTTATAAGTGAAAATAACTGCTGAAACATAAGGACAGTGGTGTCTATAGCAGTTGAAGCGGAAATTTGACTAGTATGCCTAGTTTTTCGACGCACTGTATTCTTATCCGTTATAAATTTTATTTAGATGGTAATTGATTATGAACTACTTTTTGTGTTTTAACTTCAACGTTTTAAAAGTTATTTTTATGGGCTGGATAATGGCCTGTATTCCCATTGCATGTCAGAAGGATGACATCACTCCGCAAGCACTCTTCGGGTGGTAGAGATGAGAAAGGTATCGGACAGGGATTTTATCTCTGTTACCATCGTAACATTCACCTGAAGTGAAGCTTGGAAATCTCTGTCACGGAGGACGGTGTGACTTTAACCTGCATCTTCTTCCCAAGTGCTTATAAACCTCCGAATTCATCGATCATAACCCTTGGAAACTAGGGTAACTGACACAAGTCCGCGTAGGTAAGCACTAGTCTAGAGAACTTGATTAAAGTAGGTTCCATGGATTCTATTATTTTCGTTGAGTTCCGTTTGTTTTCCGTACATTTAACGCCATCCCAAGATCTTAATCAGTTGTAATATTTGACAACATGCTAATACGTAATATTTTAGTCTTCACTTCCTCTTTAGTTACCAACCTGTAAGTTGGTTTGCAATTCTTCATTCTTTATGTCTCTCTGTTTTCCTCTTCATATAAATCCCATCCTCCACATATTGCAAGCGTGATCTTCCTCTTCCCCCATTTCCCTTCAATGGAGCCATCCAGTATGGTTTCCATTCACCATCCGCCCCCTTATCTCATTATATATTTTGTTACTCTGTCATCTTTGTTGAATGTAACGTTACACACTGTTAAATAATTTGTTCCGCACAAGTTTCAGTATTTCATGCTGTTTTATTGAAATCAAGGACAATCGCAGATACTTTTCGTGTGCCGAGGTGGATGGATTTAGTTGTCAGATCCACATATGCGCAAAGCGAGGAAGCGGTTTCCATTATCGTAGCCGTTAAAGCAATTCTGATCAAGTATTTGCTGCCACCATCTTGAATACTTCATATTTTAAAAGAAATTAGAAATATTCTCAGTGAATGGGAATTCTGATCCCTAGTTGAAAAATACAAAAGTGATTAAAATAAATCGTGGGATGAACTTAGTTTATATCTTCGGGATTCAAACAACGCACATCTCACCATCCATACTGTTTGGATATGGTCACTTTTATGTCTGTAAATTTAGTGCAGTCGGTAAGACACTAGACTTCTAACTAATCAGTTCATGTTCAAAGCTCGCTCGTGCTTCTCTTTCTCCCAGTATTCATGGAAATTAAATGGTGACTGTTTTTTTATTATTCTAGAAATGTCCAGGCAACTATGGTAGCCTAGCTTTTTTCAGGAATGCTTCGGAACATTATCAACAGTGCAGGTAGTTTCTCTCTTCCGCTCTAGCAAAAGCTTCCTCGTTTATTACTGTTTCTATCCATCGTATTTTCGCCACTCTTCAGAAACACTACGAAACTTCTTTCTGCCACAACTATCCACGTCTTGCATCCTTAAAGCTATTCACCGTACATAAGTTCTTATTGTCCTTCTCCCCACTTCCAAGCTAGTGTTGTTAGATGTACACAACTTTTTTCTTAGAGGTAAAAGCGTTTTTAGTATGATGGCATAATGTACTGAAGTTTCATATTGGAGTCCTCATTTCCCTCCATATTCTTGCTGCAGACTAACACTTTTGTCTTCTTTTCGTTGATGTTCCAATTGTAGATGGTGTACAGAGTGGCTTTCATCTCACTAATTATATTTTCTAAGTCTTCTTTTGTTGCTCCAAAGATTGCATTATTGTCAGCGAATCTCAAAGTGTCTATTCTTTCTCTGTGAAATTTAACGCCACTTCTTGTCTTTCTTTCACTATTTCAGTTGCTTCAGGGAATGTGGTATCGTCTACAAAACTCTAGAAGTTTATACAGTGTGTTCAACATAGGTCACAAACTCAGAGTAGAGGTGCCTTTTCTGAACCAATAGTGCCCTACCTGCTGTAAAATTGTCTTCACATTGGAGAAAAGGATATTCATTCTTGATCTTTGCATCCATCCATCCCCCACTGACTTTTCTTTATGGTGACATTTCCAGTTTACGGCTTATTTGATTAATTTTCACACGCTAGTGCAACTCGAAAACTGTCAGTTTTGGATGTAAAGAATTTCAGTGAGGCAAAGTTGCTTAAAGGTATAAATAAGTTGAAAATCAAATCCAGTGAATGTTTCTCAACAAAATTCAACACATTCATCTTTGCCAAGCTGAGGATGCCTACAGTTCCAACATTTCCTGTGACTTCTCTCCACTACCATCCATGGGTTCTGTGACTTATTGAACACCCGGGTCATTCCATACCAAAACAACCAATAAAAAAATAGACCTTAGGTTTTACAAAATGTCTGATATTTGGTAATTGTGTTCAATGCATGAATATAATTTTAAAAAAAGCAGAATTTAATGTTTTGGTCACTGAGTTATCAATTGTTAAAAATAAAAAAAAATCGACTAATTTTTGACGCGTTTTGAATTGCACCATTCGTTTCAGAATTTCAAGATCTGTGCTTTGATATTTGACTTTATTACATCAATCTTTATATTTTTAAAATAAAACAAAACTTGTTTTTTGAAATACTAAAAATTAGAATTTTTATTTAAAAATATATATGTTTAATGTGCTTCTGATTAGAATATACGTTCCAAATTTCATGATGTTATTTCAATGAGGTCATGTTGGAATTGTTTTGTTTCTTTTCTAACAGAAGTACACAGCCACTTATACATATTATGTATAATTAGTTTAAACGGCAGTACACATAATGACCTTTAAGTACAGTAAATTTAAGCGGTTAAAATGTTACATACAGTATCTTCAATTCAGTTCTGTTGTAAAACAAACCGAGCCTCCGTAGCTCAGTGGTAGAGTATTGGCGTAGCATTCGGGAGATCGTGGGTTCGATCCCAGCGGCCGACCAACCTGACTGAGGTTTTTCCAAGGTTTTTCCTCAGTCACACCAGGCAAATGCCAAGATGGCACCTTCAACGTGGATCCCGGTCCACACCTTCTCGAATTATCTTCCCTATCCCGGCCTGAGCCTTAGATGCCTAAAGACCATAAATAGAATTCAAATTAAGAAATATTGTAGAACAAAACTAGTAAAAAATAATCAGTCCAGCTTGATCTCTGTATTTAAAACAAGTAGTAAGAATTATTAGTTTGAAATTATTTAGTTACAGGCTAATAAACCTACAAGATTTACTACTCTATTATAATAATAAAGTGACAGATTTATTAGCCTGTAACTAAATAGTTTCAAACTAATAATTCTTACTGCCTTTTTTAAATACAGAGATCAAGCTGGACTGATTAGTTTTTACTAGTTTTATTCTACAATATTTGTTAATTTGAATTCTATTTATGGTCTTTAGGCATCTAAGACTCAGGTCAGGATACTGGGGGAGGATTTGGGAAGATGTAGGCCGGGTCCTATGTTGAAGGTGCCATCTCGGCTTTTGCCTGGTGTGCTGAGGTAAAACCCTGGGAAAACCTCAGTCAGGATGGTGGGTCGCTGGGATCGAACCCACGACCACCTGAATGCTACGCAATGCTCTCTACCACTGAGCTACGACGGCTCGGTTTGCCTACATAAGAACTGAAATGAAGATACTGTATGTCACATTTTAACCAATTAAATTTACTTTGCTAAAAGCCATTATGCGTACTGTCGTTTAAGCTAATTATACAGGTTATGCATAAGTGGCTGTGTTTCTGTTAGAAAATATTTTAACATGATCCCATTGTAATACTATCATGAAATTTGGCACATTCATTCTAATCAGAAACACATTGAACATATATTTAAAAAAAAATATTTTGAAAATTTCAGAAAACAAGTTTTGTTTTATTTTTGAAAAATATAAAGATTGATGTAATAAAGTCAAGTAATATATCAAATTACAGCTCTTGAATTCTGAAACGAATGGTGGAAGTTTGAGCTGTCTAGGATAAATAGTTTTTGAGTTGGGGAGCTTTAAAAGGTTTCAAAATGCGTAAAAAATCAGTCGCTTATTTAATTTTTAACAATTTATAAACTCAAAAACAAAAAGTGACAAAAACATGAAATTTTGTATTGTTCATTCTTACTAATAGTACTACTACTTATGTACAAAAAAAATCGGATTCCGAGGCTTCAAGTTCCAGACCATTGGTTGATTTGATATAGAATGACTCACCCAGCATTTTCTGTCCCTGACATCTCCTACAATTTGTTCTGGATTAGACTAGTGTGGGTGAGAAGCACCTAGCTGTAACAAAGAAATTGAGTTAGTAAATCCAGTACCATAAAATTAGCACACGCTTTTCTGGGAAAAATGTTTTTCATGGAACATATATTGGAACTGACAAGAGTGATCTTTGTTTTTGATGTATTAGTATCATTCCACTTTTTTTCACATGATGGAAGATTTCCAAGTCATTCATGCATCTGCCCGTTATGTGAAACTTAATTGTCCAACACAATAACTGAATTAATATGTGATTTCATTTTTCTATTATTGGAAACTAATTAAACTGACAAAAGCATTCAGGCGTAAACTCAAAATGAACGCTTCACAACATGAAAATCATTATAAACTATTACTGTTCAAATTTCATGATAGTTTTTCTTTTTCATTGTTCCACCAGAAATCGCCTGCTGCATCGACAGGATAATAAATGTTTCAAACGAGGAGTTAGGTGGAATAGAACAACTAATATGAGGAATCGAATTCAGAGAAACACAGCATATTAAAAGCTTGTGCAAGTCTGGGCTGTATATAAAAGACACAAATGAAACTTACTTTCATTTACTAACGCAATTAGGAGTGAACTGGAAGCTATAGGCGGGTACATGACGTGTACCCATTGGATATTTTAAACAGTGGCGTGTATCCACCTCAACGTATGAGTATAATGAGATGATCCCAGGAAAAAGATTCGTCCGACGTCCTATAGGACAGCGTGTACTCAAGACCAATTTTGCTATTGCATTTCTTCACGAAACTATGATAAATGCCTCTTGATTATCACTTCTTATAGTTACACTTGTGGATGTCACAATACAGGCTACAACTCGTGAGTAAAGATTGGAAAAGTAACGACTTTGACCTTTATTCAAGGCACTAATTCCGCACTCGCCTCGTGTGAATAAGAGAAATCAGGGTAAACGTCAGCCTCATTATCCTGGATGAATAGGTTTAGCCGTAGTCATGAACCTTCGCTAATAAACCACGGAGGTTGGGTGAGCCAATGTTGCATCAAAATATTCAAGAATAACCATGTAAGAGGAAATTGGTCCTCGACAACACATGTGTACATTTGGACGCGTTTTCACTCTCCCTTCATTTACTTCAGGGTGACTTCATTTACCCTGACCCTGGCGATGAAACTTCACCCTTGTTCCCTCCAACGTCCTTTCGAGGGATGTGCAACCCCGCTATGACGAGCAGAGCTAAAACGGGTCATCGGGTCAAGTTTTGGACCGGGTAACAGGGTCTGTGCTTGAGACCCTGTCTGACCCGGTGATTCGGAGGGTAAAGCAAAGCTTATAATTATTTCCTTACGTTTGAACAGTGTTTCTTTCAGAGCTTACCCGGATCTGAGGTGTTACCCCTAGTGCACAAAAAATACGACGTCGAAAACAGCCAGTTGAATATAGTTCTCAGACCGCGTCAATAGGGTCATTCGGGTCAATTTTTGGACCGGGTCGCCGGGTCATCTATGTTCGGGTCACCAGGTCAGCTAAAGTGACTAATCCAGCTCTGATGACAAGGGAAATTAGGTTTTGCTCGATCTCCTACTCGCGAGGAAGGTTCAACCTCAAGTATATGCGTCTCGAGGGTGAGGGGAGGTGAGAGCAAGGTTCGCTCTCACGAGGCTTAACATCTCTGCTGGACATAATTAAATTAAATAATTTAGCACATTATAATAAAACTTCAATGAATACTCAATATTTAAGTTTGCACATTGGTCGTCTTTTAGCATCGAGTATGGTTTTAAAAACTTTCGAAAAAATTGAGTTGAATTGAATTGAATGTATGTATGGTTTTTAGTCAACTTTGGTTCAGACTTGGATAAGGCAGGGGAGAGGAAGTCGTTCAGGACCTAATTTGAAGGTACCATCCCAGGATTGGCTGCGGGTGTGACTGAGGAAAACCCTAGAAAAATCTCAGTCAAGATGGACGGTTGCTGGCATCGTTTCCGGGGCTTCCAATTGCTATGTCAACACTCTGTTTTAAAGTAGTTGAAAGCGGACATGCAAACACATGCGTACAGATGAAATAGGGAGAACTAAGAGCGTTATGAGAACGCTATATAAGCTTAATGGCTAGGCAGGAAGTCTAATGAGATCCGTAAGACGCATACTCGCAGTGCATACGAAATCCGAACAACGTTGTAATAGACCATAAACACAGATATATATTAGCAGGTCTATGAATAGCCTGTTGGGGACATGGAATAATCTTAAGATCTTCTCAGATATTGCTGAAATATGCGTACGAATGCACGAATGTCCAGTTATGTCCAGCGTGAGAGTATTATGTTACGACTATTTCTCGAAAAGTTGGTCAAGGATATTCTCAGAATACTCAAAGAATAATCTGGGGATTCAAACTTAGAATATCCTGCTAACAATCTCAAATGCATATGTTGGGAATACATTAATTTGTTCTTAAACCTTCACCTGAGAGCTAGAAGCACGTAAGTGCAATTCTGGTCAAAACGTGATAAATGCAGTTTTTTTGTACAGCATTGGAAAGGCCTCAAATAATGGGTGTTCGATTCTTGTTGTAAATAGGTTAATAATGTAAATAAGTAAGTATAGTATGTGGTTCATCCATTTACTTTCTGTATGAAAGGAAGTAGCTTTTACTGTTTTCTGGAGAACTATGATTTGTGACTTACGCACTTCTAGCTCTTAGGTGCGGAAATGTCCTGTAATATTTTACGCGTATTGAAGTTCTGTGACCAATACGACCTAACCAGCTCATTAAAGAGATTACATACAATACACCGCAGTATTAGGATTAGACAAAAAATTTTCGCGATTTTATACAAACTACATATTTTCCTAGGGTATTTCAACCACAGTTTGCAACACTGCGATGTGTGCTTTACGTGTGCTGTTTATCATCGCTAGAGGATGTCATATATCCAATAACAAGACGTAGTGACATTTGAAAATGTTAAACGTTATGACGAGTTGGCAACACTGACAGTCCAGTGACATCGTGTTTTGCCTCTTGATATCCACCATGTTGGTAGAAACAAATATCTGCAAACGAAATTTTCATTTAATGCCTCGTTTTTTATTTATTTAGAATTATCCATTTTTTCCCATAGTTAGGCGTCGAATTTAGATTTCAAGTTGGAAACGAAGCGAAATCGGGCCCATATTTAAAGGATTTTTTTATTCTTATTTTGGTGTGACAAAACATCTCATGAAGTTTTTGCGTATATGACTTGAACACCCTGCGCATATATATTGAGGAGCATTGAAATATTTTTAGGAAGTTACAATGAATTACCCCACATACACACTCTTCTTATACACATTTCTTTCACTTTCTCAGCACAAGAGAACAGAATTTCAAAAAGGGGTACTGTGCATAAAACGTAAAATAATATGCATTATTATTATTATTTTGTAAAACTGAACCACCGATACCAGATGCTGTGTTTTCCTCATGGTCAAAGTTATCCATTTATCCTCGAACTGGTATATGTTTAACAGTTTTTTAATGCAATGGAACACGACAATTCTTTGATGATTTACTTAACCGAGAGACAAAATTATGATTCAACCTTTGAAGTGTGTCATAACTTACGCAGAGTCCATGGCGATTAAAGGATGTTATCATTGTCTTAGACTTGCATGTTTCATGTACAGATTGAGCTGCACATAACTGGAAAGGTGTCTTTTTCCTCCCTTCGTGATACACGAAGTACATAATCTGGAAAAGTGTATCACGTTTCCTCTTCTTATCTTTTATGTTCTTCGATACCATCATTGTGTCAAAGAAAGTGTCCCAAGTTTTCGGGCGGTTCTTTTCAAAATACTCAAGACTCTTCTCGATATCTTGTGTATCACAGATTTTATCTTCAAGCTGAAAGTCATATTCCTGAATTTCCGTTCTTAGTTGCTGGGCCCCGGGTTGGAGTTACTGGTCTTCCACCAGGCGCCTCCCCAGGTGGCGGATAGGGGAATGCCGACCAGATATGGTGGGTACCGGAAATATTCCGGGGCGGACCAAAACCAAGTACTGCTGCTTTGCAGTTAGTAGAGGGATCTACAAAGGCTAGGGGAAGATAACCCCGAAAAAAATATCATGGTGAGGGGAAGCAGCATCACCATTACCACTCTGAGGCTGAAGATGAATGACATCGGCAAGGCTCAGAGATGGACAGAGGGAGACATCTTGAATGTCTACCTTTACTGCGAGGTCGTAGAGCTGACAACTCTACACCGCTAAAACATGTCAAGAAATAGTAACAGATGGTTCATGGATTCTCCTGGGGTAAAATATTCCGGAGGTAAACTAGTCCCTCATTCGGATCTCCGGGCTGGGACTGCTTCAGGGGGCTCTATGAACAGGATTAAGAAAGACCTTAGAATAGGAACGTGGAACATACGAACATTATACCAAACGGGCGCTCTTCAGGTGGCGGTACGCGAGACCGAGAAGTACGAGCTAGACATATTAGCGATACAAGAAGTTCGGTGGGAGGGTCAAGATAGCATCCCACAGGGCAAGTACACTTTCTACTACGGGGGAACACAGTCTCACGATTTCGGAACAGGGTTCCTCATTAAGAATAGTATCCTTCAGGCGGTTCAGAATATAGAGTTCGTAAACGAAAGACTATCGTACGTTACGATACGTACTCGATGGGG
>JAGDQP010016077.1:0-23786 GCA_022664845.1 Lepisma saccharinum | reverse complement strand
TTGGAAGGCCCGATGGAAAGAGGCCATTGGGAAGACCGAGACGTCGTTGGGAGGACAATATTAGAAGAGATCTTCGAGAAGTAGGTGTTCGTGATGAAAACTGGCTTGATACTGCCCAGGATAGAATCCAATGGCGAACGTTTGTTACTGCGGCGATGAACTTGCGAGTTCCATAAGCCATAGAGTTAGTTAGTTAGTTAGTTAGTTAGATTCTAGAACAACATTAAAGCAGCATCGCTAATATTTCATATCAGCATCCATGTGATAAAAACAACGAACAGTACCTGTTTGTATATGGTTGCTAGACTTCAACACACCTCTGCAATTTTTCTTTCAGAGAAAACTCTCCGGGAGGGGGGGGGGGTATTTTTAAATCTCCAGGCAGGGGAGATATTTTCTCTTTCCAATAGGTATCTATTCTATGAAGACTATGTTTCATGATTTTTTTTCAATAGAATCTTATAAGCCTTCTTCGGGGTAATACCCCCACAGTCACCCCTTGAAATAAACACTGTGACTCGGTATGCAAAGAAATCTTAAGTTAGAACTTAGATCGAATATCACACCTATTTTTTCATAATTTTCATTATAATGAAATGATTCATGTAGGTTATATATAAAAGAATCATAATTCTTTGTAATAAAAGAGCTTATGAACGAGTGGGAAAGTGACACAGGAAAGAGGAACAGAGGTTAGTAGCCGACACAAGCATTTTGTATTCTGCCAGTAAAGAAAAAAACTTTCTCCATGACGTTGATTGATACGATGAAGCACCAAACCGGGAAATAAGTGGATTTTTCTGGGCGCCGCTTCTAATCACCGTGTTGATCAACGCCATCAATTTTCGTTTATAAACTTGCAGACCGTGATCAAGTTTCCAAGAGCTTACAGTACTCCAAACAGGTCAAATTGTCAACCCAGTTTTGAACCAAGAACTAAAAAAGTAGTATTTGTAAAACATTTACTGTATGGAAATTCGCATAACGTCGGTTCAAGAGTAATCTAAATAAATTTTGTTTGAAGCAAAACGGAAATATCCTCTGTAACCTAACTCCATCGTTGTTATAATAATAAACCTTGTACGTATATACAATTTGCTAGGTGAGAAATTTGGAAACAACTACTATGCTTCCATGTACGTGATTCTAAGTTCAACATCGAATACTTAGAAATAAAGCCTCTTTTAGTGCCGTTTACGATACAAAAGATTGCAACTCTAACTAGTCCATAATCTATTTTCCCATGGATCATCTCCTTGGGGTGGGGGCTAATACCTATATTTGGTGATTTGGTTAGACATTGTGGCACGGATTGTCTAGCAGCTGAAAAGGTGCGTTCTCTAGTAGTAGCTTTATCAATATAAACATAACAACTTCTCTGCATACATTCTTTCAAGCTGAAGTGAAGCCTTCATGAATAAACTTCTCATATGAGGTAATATGTATAGACAACTCGTAGTTTATTTTCTAGTTCTAATTGATTAGAGTGCCCACTCCTAGAATTCTTACCTACTGTCGTAATTAGCGGGGCTACACCTATAATATACGGTCCGAGTGTTTCACTCAGACCTTTGCACATAGAGTTAGGAATATAAATAGAAGGAACCTTAGGCTGTTTTGTTGGAGAGGTGAATGAAGCCAAGAGACGGAAGGGACGAGGCATTTCGGCCATAATAACTGGCCTCATATTTAGAGACCGTCTTTTCCGCGTATTGCCTCTCTGAGGTGCACTCATCCTCCTATCGAAAAAGGCAATCCTCACCGTACTCGGTATAGAGGGACTCTAATGGTGCCACACAAGATGGCTGCCGATGAACTATAATTTGGCTTCATGTGGCGTCCTGTATGTTCTCTCTATTTTCTTCCTAACTCTATGCCTTTGCAGGTATATTTCAATAAAATTTGTTATTAAATCATAGATCTTTATTATAAATCGTACTTTTGAGTACAAATTTCAGTTCTCTCCAGGTGACACTCGCTTGCTGTTTAAGAAAGTATTATTTTACAAACAACTTAGTCGTTTACTTTTCACATGTAAAAACATCTATTAAAATATTTATAATTCTGTCAGTTTCCACAACTGACTGTAACAAACAATATATGTAATAGCTTCAGTAAATACAGTACATATAACAAATACTCATTCCTTATCATCCATAATTCTACCATATCTATTGTTATGCCATCTTTTAAAGCAAGGTACAATTAAAATTGACAAAAACAGTATTATCCAGTGTGCATGTGATCTGCATCAGACGTAAAATGTTGCAGCGTTCGAACATCAAGCTCACAAATCTACCAGATGAAATGTAATACATTATCTCAACATATTGTATAATGTAGTATATAGCACTTGAATGGAATCATATCTCATTTACGATCACTGAATATAATCTGAGCTAATAATAACGTACATAAACCAACCTAATCTATAAAATAAACACGCTGAAACAAGCTCAATGTTAACCTAAACAACAGCCTGAACTGGCTCCAGAGTACTCGTAGTCATTGGTTACTATTAGAATGAGTAATAGTCAGCCGATTCTTAGCAGTCAGTACCCACAACACAGCATCCCACTTCACTGACTCTAAGAATTTGAATTTGAATTTAGTTTCTAAGGCCTCTAAACAACTTTGGCTCAGACCAGATGGATGATGATGGGATGAATTGATGGAATGAAGAAAGTGGGAGGAAACGGGAGAACCCCGAGAAAATCCACGCACACGGTGTTTGTCCATCACTAAGCCCACATGGCATGACCAGGGATCGAACCAACGATTCCTAGCACCACAGGTGAGCGCGTTACCATTGAGCCACCGTGGTCTTTGAGTCCAAAAGTCTTTATTACTCTTTCATTTTTATTTAGTTAAATTAATGGAATGTACAAAGTTGATTGAATTTGTTGAATACAAGAAAATAAAAATAGTCCAAATACTATTCCAAATTATTAGTAATAACGCTACAAAGGGAGTTTTCAATAAATAGCTATAACTAACTAGCTAACTCTATGGTTTATGGAACTCGCAAGTTCATCGCCGCAGTAACAAAAGTTCGCCATTGGATTCTATTCTGGGCAATAACAAACCAGTTTTCATCACGAACACCTACTTCTCGAAGATCTCTTCTAATATTGTCCTCCCAACGACCTCTCGGTCTTTCCAATGGTCCCCTTCCATCCGACCTTCCAACCAGGATAGAATATAATCTTCGTTTTTCCCCCATCCGAGCTACATGGCCTGCCCACTTTAGTCGGCACGATTTCATTATTTTTACAAAATCTGGTGAATCGTAGTACAGTCCGTGGAGTTCTTCATTGTGCATTCTCCTCCACTCTCCAGTCATCTCGGTCCGTATATCTTTCTCAAAACTTTATTTTCAAACACACGTAATTTATGTTCACCTGCTAGGGTCGTACTCCAACTTTTGCAACCATAAATTTTTACCGGCAGAATAACCGTTCTGTATATTTTAAATTTCGATTTCCTACGAGTTTTTGGACTTAATAGAAACATGCGTTCCCCGGTACTAAACGACTTTTTATCTCTTCCGTTACCTCATTTTTGCTTATTACCTCCCAAGTATTTAAATTTCTTTACTTTCTCTATGACTTCATCCCTAATTATTGTTTATATTTCCTTCATTCCCTGTGCTTCGGATTGTATCTTGTTTTATCTATGTTTACCTGTAGACCTATTTTATCGCACGCTTCTACTAACACATCGGTGTTGCTTTGTAGTGCACATATATGGTCCCCAATTAAATCTACATCATCCGCGTATACGAAGGTTGATTCAAACCTTCAATGATAGTCCCTTTTTGTCCCCTTTAATTTTTAAAATCGCATATTCTAACGCAAAGTTAAACCGCAGTTGGAACAAGGCATCGCCTTGTTTCAAACCGTTGCGAATCTTGAAACTATCTGACATATTATTACCCATCCATACTCTGCTTATGGGGTCGCTGAGACACATTTTCACCAGTTGAACCATTTTTTTTGGAATTCCAAATCGTATCAGGATACTGTATAACTTTTCCCTTTTGATAGAATCATATCCTCTCTTAAAATCAATGAATAGCTGGTGAACCGTCCCACTGTAATCCAATTTCTTCTCCAAAATTTGTCTCAAGGCAAAAATCTGGTCCAACGTGGATCTATTTCTTCTAAATCCACATTGGTGATCTCCAATTATTTCATCTACGTATACACTTAGGCGTGTTAACAGAATATTACTTAATACCTTGTAACAGGTTGGAAGTAACGAGATTCCGCGGTAATTATTATTGTCCGATTTATCGCCTTTTTTGTAAATTGGAGCTATTATTGAGATTTTCCATTCCTTTGGGAGCTCTTCTTTTCTCCATATAGCACTTATCAATTTATGTAGTTGCTTCATTAGTGCCGTTCATCCTGCTTTAATTAATTCGGCTGGAATATTGTCTATTCCTGGTGATTTGAAATTTTTTAATTTCTTTACCGACATTTCGATCTCGATCTCGCTAGGTTCGGAAATCCAAGATTCTGCGGTATGGATTTCAAATTCCTCTGTTTGTTCCCCGTTGTGTATATTAAGAAGTTTGTCGAAATAACTTTTCCACACATCGACAATATTAGTCCGATCCGCCTAAAGATCTCCACGTTCATTTCTAATCACTCCTAACCTCGGCTGGTAACCTTTTCTTAACGAGTTTAACCCTTTGTATAGATCTATCTCCTGAATCTTCTGCGTCAGACATTCTCGCTTTTTGTTTCTCAACCGGCGTGTGGTGTTTCGTTTCGCGTTACTGTAGTGGTTGGTATTTGCTTCGCTTTTACTACTTAGTCATCGTTGCCTTGCTTGTTTTCGTACCTCATGAAACTTAAGCCATTCTTCATCAAACCAAGGTTTGTTTTGCTGTTGTTTCTTCTCAACTACACGTTCCGTCGCTGCGCTCTTAATTGTTTCACGAATTGCCTCCCACGTCTTACTTACATCAATTTCATTATTAATATCATCATTATTATTACTCGAGTCGGCTAGGATTTCGAACCTATATGAGAGTTCGAGTTGGTAATCTCCTTTTATGCTAGGATTATTTAATCGTTTAACTTCGAATTTCAGTTGTTTTGACCCCTTGCTTTCTCTGATCGCGATGCATAATTTTTCCCTTCCTTTTGTGATCACTAATTGATGGTCGGTGTCACCTTCCGCTTCTATGTACAACCTAACATCCATTAGGTTGGTGTGTCTTCGTCTATCTACTAATACGTGATCGATCTGGTTGAGAGTTTTGCCGTCCGGAGATACCCATGTGTATTTGTGTATATCTTTGTGTTCAAAGTACGTGCTCTTTACCAGTAGGTTTCTCGAAATTGCGAAAGTTATCTGTCTTTCTCCATTATTGTTGATCTTTTCTTGAAGGCTGTATTTGCCTATAGTAGGTCTATATTTTTCTTCCCTCTCTACCTTTGTATTGAAATTTCCCAACACAATTTTCGAATTAAACTTCGGCATTCGGTCAAACAGCCTTTCTAGCTAATCGTAGAATATATCTTTGTCGTTATCAGTAGACACCTCGGGTAGAGCATAGATGTTTAATAAAACCGTGTTGCCCCATCGAGTACGTATCATAACGTACGATAGTCTTTCGTTTATGAACTCTGTATTCTGAACCGCCGGAAGAATACTGTTCTTAATCAGGAATCCTGTTCCGAAATAGTGAGACTGGGTTCCCACGTAGTAGAAAGTGTACTTGCCCTCCCACCGAACTTCTTGTATCGCTAATATGTCTAGCTCGTACTTCTCGGTCTCGCATACCGCCATCTGACGAGCGCCCGTTTGGTATAATGTTCGTACGTTCCACGTTCCTATTCTAAGTTCTTTCTTAATCCTGTTCTTGGAAACTCCTGAAGCAGTCCCAGCCCGGAGCTCCGAATGAGGGACTAGTTTACCTCCGGAATATTTTACCCTAGGAGAATCCATGAACCAACTGTAACTATTTCTTGACATGTTTTAGCGGTGTAGAGTTGTCAGCTCTACGACCTCGCAGTAAAGGTAGACATTCAAGATGTCGTCCTCTGTCCATCTCTGAACCTTGCCGATGTCATTCATCTTCAGCCTCAGAGTGGTAATGGTGATGCTGCTTCCCCTCACCATGATATTTTTGTTCGGGGTTATCTTCCCCTAGTCTTTGTAGATCACTCTACTAACTGCAAGGCAGCAGTACTGGTTTTGGTCCGCCCCGGAATATTCCCGGTACCCAGCATATCGGGTCGGCATTCCCCTATCCGTCACCTGGGGAGGCGCCTGGTGGGAACTCCAGCTATACGAACGAAAATAAAACTTTAAAAAGGTGTATGTCAAACATCGTTGAACTCAAATCTGACATCAGGGTCTATCAACTTGTACTTTCGTTGAGGAAACACCTGCTTTATACTTTTGGAGATGGATAATCAAATAAGAAGGACCTGTCATTTGCAGGATCATCTTACTAAAACAATTGGATGAATGGGAGGTCGCTTAACTCAAATGTAAAATCAGTTTCTGCCTACTTGCTTCCGTTGCGGCGCTAGCCCGTATTACGGACAGACAAAGAAAGCAAAATTAAAGGGGTCCCATAAGTTTTAGGGAAAAGTCTGATAGCAAAAAAAAAAAAAAAAAAGTTTTGATAAGGGTTTAAAGCAATAATCAGATTATATATGTATATGATACTATATTCACAGCAAGCACTATAAAAAGAGCTGGAAGAATATGAACCGAAGTAAAGGATGCTATTAAAATTAATCCTCTAAAAACAACAATAACTACAAGCAGTAAAAAAGAATATTTAGAGAAACAACAGAAAATCAAACTTGAATGGGAAAGAAGTAGAAGATGACGAAAATCATAAAATCCTGGGAGTAACGCATTGCAAATAGAAAACACTTTTCTGTAACAGGTAGTTGAAGATAAACACCAGACGTATGAATAGTACTAATGAAATGAAGAAAGAACAACCAAGCAAAATAGCATAAAGACACTAGACGCTTTTGAAACGTGGATCTATAGAAGAATGTTTACAATACCATGAACTGCAAAGGTAAACAATTGCCAAGTGTTATAAAAATTACAGATTTCGGGAGAAAATATTAAAATTATTAAAATAACACAGTTGGAATGTGTGTGCCATCTTATATGGATCAAAGATGTAATGAAGAAAAGAAAAGATGATGAAGAATCTTGCTTGATTATGTTAAGGGTGACTCAAAGCTGTGTATTTATTAAGGCAAACAGTAGAAAGAAGTTTGAAAGTATGATTATCAACATTCCTACACGACAGGCACAAGAAGACTGGGATGTACAGAAACATTTTGCCTACGTGCATCAAAAGTTCGAAGGATACTGTCCCTGGACAAGCACATCCTCTGACGAAAGAGGTGTAAAAGGTCTCTGTAATGATCTTCATCAAAGAATTTCATTTGTAAGATAAGATAAAATGAATTTTATGAGCGATGAAATTTCATTCGTGGGACTGAGTTAAAATCAGTTAGGATGGCTAAAGTAAGCACGCATCGAAACCTTAATAATGATGATGATTCGTCACACCAAGGGAATTAGATACGCTTCTTGAGCAGCAAAGTCACTCTTTCGGTTATTGAAAATGAGAAATATGAAGATTACAGCAGACGCTACTGCTCATAATTGAAGAGTGACATTTAATGGTAATTCCCCAAATCTCTATGCATTGTTATTTTAACGTAAAGTGTCATCAGTCATCACATGAAAATTATTCAATTTGTTCAACGCTAGGTGATGCAATTTAATTATTTTAAATACATAAGCTTCGGTATCCTTCAGTATTCTAGTTTCCCCCACTAGCTGCGGAGACTCAACATACTTTGTTAGCATCGAGTGTGCTATCGTTTGATAGCCATACTGAAAAGTTCAGAAATCAAAGAAATAATTAATGATTTTCTTTAATGAGCTCTATTGAAGAAAAGCTACCCCCTATCACAAAGCGTATACCGACCTCTAAAAGGCGCGGTTCTTTTGTTTTCTCTGCCTTTCTTCATACATACCAGGAAAATACACGGGTGGTACCTAAACATAACGCCAGAGTAGTATTCTTCGCCTTCTTTCTCGAATGGACAAGTTAAAACTATCGATTAAAGTCCTAAAATTTTCAGATGGTGTAAGGACCATAAAATTATTACAACATGAAGACAAAGGAAGGAAATAGTACTTAGCTGTAGATATATTGGTAGAATTCATGCTACATGTGACAATCAAATTATGCTTTTACAAAGAAATAAAAGAAGAAAATTCTTGTATTTATTTGGAGAAAATAAATGAACTGCCTTAAAACTTACTATTAAGAAAGTAGTTAATCGGAAATGATTTCCATGGTAAAAATAAAAATCTCAAATAGAGAAAAAAAACAAAACAATGTTAACACAGACCGGCAGAAATAAGAAAAAAATTAATTAAATTAAGATCAAAAGAAATAATCCACATGAAGATAAAAAACAATGAAAACGAAGCCTTGCCTTCTTTAATCCAAGCTACTGTGGAAATTAATTTGTGCAAATAAAATCTAGCAGCAATGTGTTTACTGGGTTTAAAGAAATATTTCACACATTGAGTTTGAAGGAAAGAAAACGAAGAGTACTGTCAGAACAATCTTTGTCGGCAAGGAGTGAATATACCAATTGATAACTCAGCATTCCCTAAAGACAAGAATGGATCTAATTAATAAGTTACTGTTAAAAATTAACGTCTCCTTTGTCAATACTCGTAAACACTCCCATATATTTTGCGTAAGTACGGTTCTCACTGATGTCTGCAAGTAGGAAAAGATAAAATATATTTCATTGGTTTCCTAACAGGAAAAGAAATGTTTAGTCCTTTATAAGGAAAAATACAAAAGAGTTTTGAGAAATTCACTTTCCACCTACGCAACTTATTTCTTTTATATGTCATAATTACATATTTTTCCTTCCAAAGTCTTTGCAATTCAAAGTTAGTTTTTATATATTTACACAAAAGAAAGAAACGTAGAAAATCGAAAGCAGTTAGAATGCTTTTCTTTTCTTTTTTTTCTAACTTTATGATTCCTTCTCTTTGAAGCTATAAAGTTGAACTTGAAACAGTTTTTGTGGAAGGAGAGGAAGAAATATTCTAAGCCAGAGAAAGGGAGTAAAGTTATATTGAATTTATCAGCAGGTGACATTCTACGTATAACTTGAAGGTAAAAAAAAATGGTGAAAATAAAACTGACGTCTTTTAGTGTTTCGAAATACAATTGAATGTATCATAAAAGGAAGCCTTTCTTCTTTTTTTTCTGAGAAATATTTTAATGTTTCTTCTTTTGGATTTTGATTTTAAGATGTTATGTTGAAATAGTTGTCTAAAGGGAATAACTAGACACCTGAATTTAGTTGAGAACAATTTTATGAGATTTTCGTTCAGCACGTGAAATGTCACCACTAACTTCAGTTTTCAGTGCTTTTGAATGGAAACTATGTACTTTGTTTCTCTTCTTAGGAGTGTGTGATTAAATTAAAAGATGACAGTCTACTACTTAATTTATGTGAATATAATTATAATCTGAAAAATAAAGTACAAAAGTGTCAAGTAAAATCAAGCAATAATTTTCTCTTTAATTTAAAACTATATATATGTATGTTATTAGAATTAGGATTTTAGCATATTTGCTTTTATATATATATATATATATATATATATACAATGGTATATCGATATGCTCTGTTAAAAAATACGCGTTCTAGATGTTTTGGGGTGAAATGGTGAAACTTTTATAGTGCATATTTTGGATAATATTGCATTATTTAATATTAATGCATATAAATGCATGATTCAATTAACGATTGTGCATTGTCTACTTTTTAAGTCAAATCTTTCTTCCCACAAGGGTATAATTTTTAACTTCACCCTAACTTAGGGTGATCATCTGTTTATGTTGGAATTGCGGGACACCACTTCATGAATTGCGATGAAACTTCATCTTGTATTTTGAAAATTCTCAGTTTTTGTTATAAAAACTCTCTTTAAAAAAACGAATAAAAAAGCTTATTTCCATGTGTACACGGAAAAACTGCATGAATCGTAAATTGACGACACAATACACAATTTAGTCAGAAATCAACATTAGTGAATGAAAATTTCATGCAGTCTTTTGTGTGGGTGGGGGAAGGAGAAGGCGGAAGTTCGGCATCCTTTCGTTTTGCAATTTGAATGAGTATTTTTTTGTCGTTGGGATGACAATGTTAGAAGAGATCATCGAGAGGTACATGTTCAATACTAAAAGTGGTTTGATCTTGCCCAGGATAGAATCCAAATGGCGAAAGTTTGTTGCTGCGGCGATGAATTTGCTAGTTCTGTAAACTACAGAGTTAGTTAGTTTAGAAGTAGGAGGAATGTGTTCTCTGGAATTTAGTAAAAGGAACGTGATGCTTTAGAAAGATGTTTTTGAAAGTATATTATTATTATAATTAAAAAGATGCAACCTTGAAGGACAACTCACACGCTACGGCCAATATTACAACTTCGTAGAACTTTCATTTCCCTTTGCCTTTGCATTTTCCTGATGAAAGTTAAAACATCTTTTAGGTTGGACCTTCATTTAGTTTGATAAGTCAGGAAGAAAATTAAGTCGAAATGAGTGTTGGATATCTGAAATATGTAGATAATTTGCGACCCATGAACATTTGAAAAAAATATAACCTTCAAGAAAATTAGCATTCCCCCCCCCCTCTTTTTTTTTCAGGAATAGGATTAGCAACTTCAAAAAGTGCTTGTGAGGTTGATCAAAAGTCATGCAGAATTCTTAACAACATAGGGTAAATGCAAGGTACAATGTCATTTTGCGTATTCTGTAGATTTGCCTTACGAGAGGTTTCAACTACACTCTCGTCGATTTTCTCTAGCTTCTTCCCTTCCTCTGTTTCCTTACTGATTCTTTTCTCAAGACTATTTCTAACCAAGATGTATTCTTCTTCCTTATTTGCTCCTATCACTTTTATTTCCTCTATTATTCTCGTCAACGCTTCATTTTTACATTTTATCAGTTCATTTGATCTTGATTATATTTCTCAAGTACGTGCTATTCGCGCAGTGTCAAAATCACCGCATTGCCTCATTGTGTTAAATACCCCGTGAAAATTGTCAGATTTCACTTCATTGACTCTCCCTCAATCCGGACCACGGTTTCTTTTCTCACTTCTAGTTTTGAATTATAAAGATGATATTGTATCAGTATTTATCTCTGGTTAAAAATAAACATGACTGTTTACTTTTGTATGGATATGTAAGATTTAATTGGGACTTCTAATGAGTGTAAGGCGAAGTAGTCAATTAAATAACCACCCACTAAAAGAGCCCATCTTGATTTAATGAATATAAGCTAATTTATTTTAGTAAATAGTTCTAAACCTGAAAGAAGACAAGTGTTACTTAAATTGAGTCTCATAGATGAGAATTTTGAACAATGCACGGGAAATTGTCCCGTATTTATGGAGGTCACCAGTACAGGAAGGAAAGGGATAAATAACAAAGATGTTTCGATAGCTTGAGTAATTAAGTTCTTTATGTAAATGCTAAGTTTACGTTGCTAATTCTGCCTTAATCTAGGGGTCATTCGTCATGAGATAATCCAAATTTGTAAAAGGTGATAATGTTACATTTTCTGAAAATTTTCATTTTTTGAGTATGAATTACTACATGTATGTGGTTGTTCGAAATTTTATTTTTAATTTATGTTCTCAGTTTACCAGGAGCTGATATTTTTTCATATAGCGTACGACATTCTTTATTGTTCTTGCCGTTAATGGAAGTTTAATATCTCAAAAAGTAAACCTGCTGAAGATCTTGAAAAAAACTGTTTTGAACCTTTTAAAATTCACCTTTTATACCCTTACAATCACTAAAAAGTTTCTTCTGCAGCAAAATTTATTTCAATCAAATGTTACATCCAATAAAATGTAACCAATCATATTTCTTCTTAATCGATTAGATAAGCTCAGATGCAATCTTACTGAACTCGTTAAAAATTAAAATCCGAGCATCCGGAGCTCAGTTGTTAGAGCATTAGCTTTACATTCGAGAGGTCCTGAGTTCGATCCCAGCGGTCGGTAATCCTGGTAGACTTTTTCCAAAGTTTTCCTCAAGATAATGTTGGGATGGTAACTTCGAAACTAGGCTCTGGCCAGCTTCCATCTCACATTGTCTCAGCACTGCTATCCTGGCCTGAGCCATAGTTCCCTAAAGACTATAAATGACAATCAATGCAAAATTAAAATAAAATAAGAAACCCTACTCAAATGCCTCTTATGTCGTAATGATATTTTAGTCAGAGGCGCAAGCGGCAGGAGTAACAATCTGGATTGGAATTTGATTTTGAATTTAAATTTTATTTGTGTCCTTTAGGCAACTAAGGCTCAGGCCAACTCTGGATTGGAGAAGAATCAATCAAGCGGAATCTGACATTTTTTAAGGGCGGGTTTCACACGATAACACACCGCTACGATTTTGTGAACCCTTCCACGTAACATAATAGCATGACACATTTAGCAGATCTTTCTCTCAGCTCAATTGGTATTCTCTTTTGCTGTCAGCAACCCCTTCACGTTTTTAAAAGCTCTGTTCCCCATACATTTCCTAATGCTTGTTTCGTCTACAGTTTCTATTCCAAGTCATCATACCTGGCAGATGCTTAAATAATTTAACTAAATTAAGCGTCCAATGTAACAAAAAATAACACCAAACATATGAACTAATTGACAAGGCTTCAGTATGTCTCTACGAACCCAATTAGCGCTACTGTGTATTCAGAGCAGACTGGCATCAGTACCAGCGTTGTAAAAATATTTAAGCGCTGTCGGCTATTTCCATGTATCGATCCATCGAACGATCGATATTTTAAAAATCGAAATATCGATATCGTAAACAAAAGGAAATCAACCGAACATCGATATCAAGCGATTTTTTAATTTTATCGATATTAGATTTTTCGATGTGAACGATTTTAGGTTTCCAATAATTTTTCGATATGATATGATATTTTTCGATATTCAATTTCTAATCTTAATCAACTGAGCTACAAATAATATACTAAATCCATAATTTTACTCACGAAATATTGAATTTTGATTCGAAAGTGAGTAATCTTGATTTTATTAGATCATATTGTAATGTTCCACATGCATGAGCACGAGTCGTCTCGTGCTCGCAACGTAAACATTGTAGTAGCGTAAGTACTACGAATAACAAATATGTGTAGAACATGTTATGCAAGGTAAACAAACAATACAGCATAAACAAGTAGACGACGACACCAGCTTTAGCAAGGAAACTACAGAAGGAGGAGCTTGGATGACAACACCAAGAAGGGCTATAAAAACCCGATGCAACGTTATAATTTATTACTGGTCTGGGTGATCTCCTCCTCATCTCTACCTTCTCCTAGTCCTGGTACCCAGTTAGCAGTCGGGCTGGTGTGCTACCTAACTCTACCTTGTGCACAGTTAGTAGTCAGGCTGGCACATCCTTGTCACACAGTTAGCAGTCGGGCTGGTGTCATCCTTATCGCACAAAGTTAGCTGTCGGGTTGGTGCGAACACCTATCCTAATTCTCTTCTACGAGGCGTATCACCCGAGAAGAAGAAACCATAAAAGAGTTATTCCGTAACTCTCCAAAACTTGTAAAATACTTTGGTACGGGACACTCTTTTTAGTAACTTATTGAACTTATATTATTTTGTAATAAAACTGGTGATGGGCAAAAGCCACAAAATCCCGTGTATCCATTTGTCGCTACCTGATCATCACGCGGAACGCAATAGAACGTTACGATATTCTGAATATAATGTGTAGGAGAAGTGAAGCATGAAATAAAAATAACAGAAACTGTTGTTTGAGTGACTATAGAACTTTACACACTTGTTGTACTCAAAACCACAATTATTTCAGTGAAGATGTTTACAAAACGTGTATATAGTTTTTACAGTGTAGAAGTTATCAAAAGTTGATCCACTTAAAATAAACAAGAAGTAGATATTTTAGAATTCTATGCTAAATGAGTGATTACGCTGGGCTCCTAGTAATCCAGGGGTCGATCCATACTATGTAGCAGTTCACAGTCCATTTAAAACTGTAGGTCCCATTTTAGGATATCTATGTGATACGATAGACAAGTATGGCCAATAATCATCGATTCATCTTGAACAGTGACCCTCGGATCACAACCATACATCCAAGAGGAGTGCTCAGTACCATTGTCATTCAAGATAACTGACTTGTTAACTATGATAATAATACTGCTGATCAATAATTCATTTATTGTGTTAATTAATATTACCTGTGATGATTATATTATCATGTGTGCTCTTTCCTTGCGGTCTCAATGGCCCTGAGTAAGTTGAGCTTATTGTAGTTGATTTTCATCGAATGAAGTTGTTTTAAATGTGGGGCATACAACCCAGAGTGGAATCCCAAACACAATAATTCCCTCGGGACTCCTAGAGAAGAAAAAGCGCCTACTGAACTAGCTCAAAATTTCAAATTCGTATTAAACTTCGTGATGTCACCATTTTTGGATGCATCATGTCGTTGAATTATCTCTGTGTCTTATTTCTATGTCGTTGAATTATCTCTGGGTAATGTGGGTCTGGGAAGTTAAAATAAGTTTTAGCAGCAGACGAGCTCGAACACGCATAAGTCCCCATTCCCAATCTGAAGTCCTCGATCGTAACCACTAGACCTCAGCAGGTAATTATAATTATCACTTGTCTTTAACAAAAGGACGAAAATAAGACTTAGCGATTTTTTATATACAAATCAAAATTTCGATATATTACAATATTGATATGGAACAATTCGAAATCTTTACCTTGCTCAACCCTAAATGAAAATGTAATGGAAATGCCTGCAGTGGTACTGAATTGTAGACGTTTTCTGTGTAAAATCATGGTCACAGAATACACATAGATGCATGCTTAAGTAATGCCACGTGGAAAGAATTCTCTCTCTAAGGTTAACCAACCGACAATATTGTGCAACTCAGAAGACAGAAGGGGGATTTTGAAACGCAAATCCAGCGTCCGCTTTGGTATTATAGCATCATTCTGACCCATCTCCAAGCGACATGACGACTGAGGAATGGGAAATGCATTCCCTCCCGAGTACACGGAGACCACCAACATAGGCACTGTAAAAGCGACCTGATCAATGGATCCTCCGCCCGCATTTGAAAGGCAAATTGTCTGTGTGTGAATATATATGTGCTGTGCCACTGCAACTTCTATTTCTCAAGTCGTCGCTTGCAAAGCTCCCAAACGAATCGCTCAATCCTGCAGAAATCACAGATTATTTACTAATCAAAGGAAATGGGTAATTTGTATTCTAAGTGACGAATGCCACTGAAAATTCTGTACGATTTGATTAAATATTTATTCGGTAGCAAATTTTCAGCATACATTTAGAATAAGAGAAAACGGACAATGTAAGACAATGTGATAACGTGAATCATCTGAACACACGAGACGCTCATTTTTAATTTGTATCGAAGATTCATTTCGAAGTTTCCATATTATAGTCTGTAATATTGTTGCATAACTGCAATGTATTTAATTTTGCATGTTATAATTTTAGTACATGTGTTACGTAGATTTTGTAATTATACGTAGATTTGTAATTTTACATAATTTGGTAATTTTACATAATTTTGTAATTTTACGTAGCCTACATGTATTGTAACATTTTCCAGAAATATTATAAAATAGAACACATTCATCGTAGTAAAATATACTGGATAGCACAGATATGGCCATAGCTTAGCATATGCGCGAGAGATGTTAACCGGGTCCCCCAAATTAGGGGTTTTAACAATGAGATTTAAAAACTGAAGAGAATTTAAATTTATATTAGAAAATCCTGCTTTTGTTTCAATCCGGCTGAAGTTAGTCATCATGGTTGATTGCAATTAACCAGTTTTCCTTTTCAGTCTCATTAAGGAAATCCAGGAATCGTGTCTAGAATAAAGTATCTCGCCTCTCCTTTCACATTCCATTTAAAATACGTAGGGCTCAAATGTCGCTATAACTCATCCTTGTTATAGAAGACAGGCTTTGGCCAGATATGCCAATTAATAGAACAACGTTGAGACGGATGAAAAAGTCGAGAAATGTTATGTTATAGTGCATTCGCACTGTTATTACAATCGATAATCTAATTTAATTTATTTATGTGCTATGAATAACAACAAGACATATATATCACAGATTATACAGCTAGAAATACAACAATATTACTGTTTACACATCTTACAAAATACTGAAAATTAAGCATTAAATGTGTCATGAATAAGAAGATCACAATTTATATTCTTGTATACAATCTGTTTATCTTACACAGATAATAAGTATAAATGTTCTGTACATTAAAAACAAGTTAAAAAAACTATTAAAAGAAAAGTAAATTAGATAAAATCTGAGATGATAGGTATACCATCTGCAAAGATGCTATGGAACTAATGTCTCAAAATACTATCATAAACAAATATAAATTGCAAATAAATCTCATTCAGAAAGAATACACTCTATACTACACGAGTACTATAATTAATTAACTGATATTTGGCTGTATTTTCGTTCATTGAGTTAAAATTCTTAACCATTCTGTATAATAGTCCGTTAATGGTCTCCCTTGTTCCAAGAAAATATAGTCATTTCTAAAGTAATGTGAGGGTACCCAAAAAATCCACCTTCTCCAAGACATAGCTACTCTTCACTCTATTGCCTAGGACCTAGCATATCATTTATGAATTGTCCATCTTTCAACTTACGTTTTATGTCTAATAATAATAACGATAATAATAATAATCTAAGAAGAAGAAAAAGAAGAGGAATAATTACTAAAAGTGTCAAGTGACACCACCATCTTGATTTAAACAGAGCTTCCTGACCCATGTTATACCACAGGAATATGATATGGCTAGGAAATATCGTCGCTTTCATAGGCCCCAAAGGACCTAACCAATATTCTTTTAAAAAATTAAATATTTTATTTAAGCTATTGGTAGTGTCTACATATTGAACGGAAAATCTTTTAAAATAGTTGTGTTTTGGGATAAAATTTTCCTGGAGAAAACTGCCTTAAGAAAACATTTATTCATGCTATAGTAACATAAGTCCTTCTTCCGTAAAAAATTAGGAAATGTGGGGTACTTCTTTGTCTTGAAGGGAACATCTATGGTAATGAATGCCTTAACATTGGAAAAAAATCTGTAAAAATCAAAAGTTGACAAATTATGAAATATTTGGGCTGGGATATTTTTCTCCCTAGATAATTTCATTTTCAGAAATATCCACTCCAGTGTACATAAAACAATATGCATATGTTTATTTCAAAGGTAAGATAAATTCTCTTTTATACTATTGAAGCGAAGAAAAAACTTACAGACCAATAGTTCTGTATAAACGAGTTGGTTAACATTTTGACTGTACGTCTACTCTATTCTAATTCCGGGAATTACATACAAGTTGTAATTCATTTGTAATCTCTATTTTTTTCCTCAAAGTACTCCACGGCAACTACATTTCAGCATTAAATATAAATAAAAGAGTGTGGAGAAGATAATCTCACACAAATTTCACAGAAGGATTTACAATAAATGACTTTTCACTCCCAAGCAAGCTAATCTGTATAGGATTATTATTAAAAGCACTTCACTACTTATAAAATTTCGTTGGATCACCGAGTTTAAAAAAGACTGAAATCAATGCATTCCGAGAACCAAGAACATTTACAGTCTTTTGTTCATTATTTCCCCTCACAGATTTTTTTAGAGAAAAGAAATAGCAGAACACGTTACTACACAAACCTATATATGAGGGTCGTTTGAAAAGTTCATAGTCTAAGTCTGATGAGCTATTTGCTGAGTATTTGTAATAATGTGATCCTTTGTGTACGTACGTGCTTCGTGGAGCTGTTATTTTTATCTCTCTTTTGCATTCTTCGTCCTTCTACGATAAAATTCAGCTACTCAATTCTGATATAGAATATGATAAGGAAAAATCCCTCCAATGGGCTTTGAAGTGAAGCCTTTCATCACCGGGTATAGTGATTAAATAGTCTCCTGAAGTACTCTTTTCGAGTGCTTGTATATTGAAGAGAGATGCGAAGGAGGAGATCAACGACTTCAGCTGGAGCGGAGAGAAAAATACTGCTCAACCCTCCATTCTCTATGGTAACGTGGACAGTGAAGGCAGTACATTCCTTCCTTACTGACCCCACAAAGGGTTTAGTACGTAGGAAGCAAATGTAAATAAATTTTTATACTAGTGTATATCATGTATTACTTAAACGTCACATCGTAACCATGGCAAAAAAACGGTCATGTTTTACTTATTGGTAGGGATGGGTATATAAAGCTAGATTTTCTTTGTGGTATTTAGTTTCATTTATATCTACTTATACTAGACTAGTTGTACAAAGGACTTGTCAGAAAGATAATTAGAAAAAGGGACGGTTGCTACAGTGACGGTTACTAATAACATTATGAAAAACATGCGCAATGCCTTTCTGCGCTGCTTCCTTTTAGTTGGGCTGAAGTGGCGAATTAATATATATCGTAGGTCGTACTTTATACACGTTTTAAAAGGGAATTCTCTTATCGACACATTAATAAGAATATAAACATGAGTTTAAATGTCTATAATGATGGTTAGATCTAACTACAAAATAAACTATCCATGAACAAACACTGTGAGTGAAGGCGGAAGGGGAGGTAGTGGTTGAAAATATTTGGTTCTTGTTTTAAAATATATTGATTTGTTTGAAACGATTATGCTTGAGATAATTAAGCTTTAATTTATATTCGGGATTGATATCCCACCAGGTAGGAAATAATATATTCTCACTTATACTAAATGAAGGATCCCGGGGGGAAATAATGGTAACCCACACTGAGCATGAATTGGGGGAAATTCATTCTCCCATGCTGGTTTATGGAGTTTCCTATAAAGAAATGGCCACTATGCCGCCATTTGTTGTTTTTAACTTAAGCTTCTTCCACACTCAGTAGATATGAGTGTTATAATTCGATTTCTGTACTCAACTCATTTTTCTTTACAAATGAGTGTTCCCATTGTTTTCCCCGGGAAATCAATGTGAAAACACCTCTCCTCTACGGACAAAACCTTCAGAAAAAGCATGTTTTATTAGTGTTAAATATGTATTCGTATTCATTTCATTGAACACAGCCAGTGTAAATGAATAAATATCTCCAGCAACATTGCTCTTATAATTGTGATCAGTTTCCATGTAGTCCGAGTAAAATAGCGCTGTGTGTTTCGGTTTGATTGGGAATATAATAATCAGTAATCCGATTTTTAATTCCATAATTGTTTTGCCTTTTAAACCACAATTTAATGCGATTAGATCGTGAGTAGTGATTGTCAACCTAAATAAAAGCTGATTCCGTTGGTGTTACAGGACACGATAATGTAAATTTAACTGATTTGTTAGGCAATTTTAGAAGCTGTGGTCTAATAGGTACCTTTATATAAGTGTGCGTTAAACATGATTTATTAGTAGTAGGGGGGACGGTCATATGTAAGCCCATGTACAGTTTGATGATGAAAACATGCCATATGGTTCAATCAATTATCATACTCTTGTGCCCCTGAAAGATAACTTCTATGATGTCACCTTTTCTCCTTTTAGGATCCGAGTAATAATGTCATCAATATGGCCGCCTGCCCCAAACACTTAAGGTGAAATATCTGCAGAACTACTCAACCTATTTGTGTTCTCTTTGCAGCAAATGAAAACAACAAATGTTGGCTAAAAATATTAATTAGTAACTTGGGGGGGGGGGGGTAGATTGATATTTAAGGACTTATAAACAATTATTTTAAAAAAAATTGGTGTTAGTAATTATAAATCTTTACTAATTACTCAGAAAATATTGACTTTATTGAGAGATTTCTTAGTATGTTCTATGTACTATGAAATAAAACAAACAGAATTAAGATCGGTTGGTTAGTTCTACCATAAACCTCATAATAGATAGACTTAGCATGCTTCTCCATTTCTTGCTGCACTAAAACTAATGGGTTTTTGTTCAGAGCACGTGATTTTGAATTCATCCGCTAGATAGCTCTGGCACAGACGTCATATTCTATTATGAGGTGTATGCCAGAGATATCTAGCGGATGAATTAAAATTCACGTGCTCTGAACAAAAACCCATTAGTTTTAGCGCAGCAAGAAATGGGGAAGCGTGATATGTCTATCTTTTATGAGGTCTAGGTTCTATAGATATTGAGATTTTAATATTAATGTTTCGCTATTATTTTTTTTCTTTAGTGTGCTGATGGGAAACTCATTGAAAGGTGTCATTCTTTGTATCTCTCTTTCCACTTATTAGATCATGGAATAAGACACGGAATGAAATGAAATATTTGAGTTGATTCATCATCATAATAAGTGTTCTGCGGAAATGAACAGGTCCTTCAAGGCAAGCTAAGTTTTCTCCATTCATCCCTTTTTATTGAGTTTCCTTTTTATTTTAACTTATCCTCCTTAATACTGTCAAGGAGTTTAATTCATGGTCCTCCTTTCATCCCTCAATCATACTTTCAATTCCATCCCTCAGTATAAAATCTCTGCGCAACCATGTTCTAGCCAGTTTCTTTTTCCTCTTTTTTATTGTCTCCAGTATTGTTCGTCTCTCACCTATTCACTTCAACACTATTTCATTTCGCATCAGCTTTATCCAGAAGATCTAATCTTTTCCATGTCCATATCTCAAAGGCTTCCGATTTTCTTACTTCACTTTTTCGTATGGTCCACGTTTCTGCTCCATGCAACACAATCATATAAAACATTTAATTAATCCCTTCCTCAACTCTTTGTTCACCGATTTGGGAATGAGATTCTTCTTCTTAGTCAACTCCTCCCTTTTCACACATCATATCCTCACTTATAACGCTTCCCAAATACTTGAAGCTGGATACGTTTTATTTTTCTCTTCCAATCTTCATGTTTGCTATGGTTCGATTTCTACTAATTACAATTATTTTCGTAGTATTTATGTTTGTTTTCATTCTACGTTCATCACAGCTTTTCTTCAGCTGTGTCATCATGTTGTTAAGTGATGTCATATCTTCCGCAAATCTAATGCATTTGATTTCTCTTCCCCCGACCATATCTCCTTCTTCGTTTTAAAAGCATATCTTTACAACTTCTTCTAGATATACGAGAGACAACATCCCTATTTCACGCCTCGACTCGTTAGTGTTCGTTCCGAGTTTATTTTAAGTCTTCGATATCTTTATCCCACATCTGCATTGTTCAATACTTGCATTAAGATTTTCCAGTTGATTCGTTCCAAATCAGCAAATACTATGAACACGCAGTTTTTACCTTTCTCTATAACTCTCACTCCTATTGTTCTTAACAAAACCTGTAGCGTCCCTGGTTCCTTTCTCTCTTCGAAATCCAAACTTCACATATTCAATTTCTGCATTCACACTACCGTATGAAATTCTGTTTAATACTCGCAGAAGTATCTAAGTGCTTTATTAGACTGATATTTCGATAATCTTAACATCTTACATTTTCGTTTTTACCAGAGGAATAATTGCTGTTTCAAAAAAAAAAAAAATAGTTTGACCATTATCCTGAATTATAAATTTTGTTGTAGAGTCACGCCATTTCCACTTTTTCGTTTCTTTCCTATATTTTTTATCAATTCAATAGAAACAACTCCACTTCCCCTGTTTTGCCATTATTCATCTCGTTATAACTTAGTTCTACTTCTTCAATATTTAATGTAAATTGGCGTTGGAACGCTTCGTACAGTTCTTCTATGTATTTTTTCAGCTGTCCAATAAACCTTTCCGGTCGCTAATGGGATCACCATTTTTCTTCTTCAAGGACCAAACAGTTTTGTTTCTCTTTCTTCCAAATTGCATCCTTCTTGCTTCCTTGTTCATCAGATCATATCTTCCTGTTCTTTCCAAGTTTTCTAGTTAATTGCATTTCTTTGACATCCATGTTTTTCTTGCTTTGTCTCTTTCAAGTTCATTATTTAGATTCGATAACATTTTTACCTCCTTCTGTTAACTATACACTTCCATTTTCTTCTCTCGTTCATTTTGTTCAACGTTTCTTCTGTAACTCATTCTCTCTTATTTCCTTTCTCTTCATGGTATCCTATTATTTCTTCTGCTGCATCAAGCAAACAATGTTTTTAAAATATCCTACTCCCATTAGTACTTCCAAAAAATTTGAGTTTTTCAGTTTTATGTCTACCTCCGCTAAGATCAAATTCTCATCGGAGTGAATATCGGCTCCAGCAAGAGTCATTGCATTCTTCAAAAAGTTTATGAACCTGTCCTGAATTAGAACGTAGTCGAACTGAAACTTTTTGCTGTCTGAGCGTGTCCAGGTGTACCTTCTTCTGTGTTGTTTAAATTACGTGCTTCCTACCTCCATTCAATATTGGTTGCAAAAGTCAACTAATTGCTGACTCTCGAGTTTCTCTTTCCAAGCTCGTACTTTTCTACTGTTTCTCCATCTTGTCCTCGTCTATTACTGCATAAAATTGCCCACCTGTACGGTGCATGTGCCCTTCTGTCCTCTCCTCCAGATGGTCGTAGTTTACTACTTGTAATTATCAATAATTTGTACAGCTACTTCAGTTACAATAAAGGATTTAGACAACAATAAATGTTCAAGATATTACTTTGTTATTTAATCTTCTTGATATTTATTATAATATTAATTAACTATTTACACACTTCAACCGTCATCATCAGTTTCAGAGTTAGATAATTCAATTCTTGAATATACATGAAACATTCTCTTGGCTTCTGAGACCGAGAGGTGTCAAAGAAACAAGAGTTTCTCCATCAACTTTTCAAACATTTCCAATATAAATATTTCCCTTTGCCAGCTAGATTTCTATGCAGCCACTTCCAGAGAAAGCATGAAATGTAGGGAGTACAGATGCTGTGAGAGGACCGAGAGTTTGACATAATTTTCTTAGAGCTAAAATATTTTGTTGAGAGGGTTCAAAATACGTCCACATATCTTTAATGTATCATCTAGTTATACACTGACGAAAAATTGCAAAAGAATATGCTTATGCTCTTCTGCGTTCAAGGCAACAATATACATACATAATAAGCCTCTCGTTTAAACACACTGTCATCGCCAGTCTCTCTCCCTGCTTCTCTCTCTCTCTCTCTCTTTCTCCATCCATCTCCCCCCCCCCTCCACTCTCTGTAGCTTTTAGTTTTGTCAACCAATCTACATATCTAACCTACTATTGTTAAAATAGTCGTAATGTAATTACGGGGAAAGAGAAAACTTTCAGTGAGTTTTTCATCATCATCGGTATGAATGAAGAGAGTTTAGCTTGCCTTGAAGGACCTGTCACTTTTGATAGAATACTATTATGACTATGAACAAACCCAAATATTTAATCTCATTCGCTTTCACATTCCGTGATCTAGTAAGTGCAAAGAAAGAGACAGAAAGAATGAAACACTTCAATGAATTTCCCATCAGCGCATTAAAAAAGGAGGGGAACATTAATATGAAAATATCTGGTGTAGTAAAAAGTAATCCATTATTTTGCCAATACATGGCTTCAGTGATCTGTATCTCGCGTTGTATAAGTCCGATCGGGTTCAACGAGATGGCGTTCAAACGATGAGATTGCGTACTACAAACACTGTTCAGAAAGTTGTGATGAGTTGACTCAGTGTTGTGTGAGCGCGCGTCAAAATGGACACTAGCAAA
>JAGDQP010016076.1:0-31588 GCA_022664845.1 Lepisma saccharinum | reverse complement strand
CCACCAGCTCGAAGGTCCCGGGTTCGAGTCCCGGCAGGGGCACGGGTGTGGATTTTAATACTTAGCAGCTAAAGGCGAATCGTGACAGGTCGAAGTCCAAAGTAACTAAACTGCCAGTTTGCGGTTGTAGGCCACCAGCTCGAAGGTCCCGGGTTCGAGTCCCGGCAGGGGCATGCGTGTGAATTTTAATACTTAGCAGCTAAAGTCGGCGGGTTCGAGTCCCGGTAGTATGACGTCATTTTGCTCCCAAAAATTCATGCGTAGTGTTATACAAACACCTCCTAGGTCACCTACGTGGATGATTACGGTCATAAATCGATGATTCAAACAAAAAGACTTACCAATATATGTTCTAGAAGAATATTCACTTCACGAATAGTGTGCCTTCTTAACTATGATATAGTCAGTTTCAGATGGTAACTAAGAATGAATATTGTATGATTTAGCTTCAGCTTATATAGTGTGAAATTCAAGTTTACCTATAAAGTTATTTTCTGACACTGACCATTTCACCACAAGGCATATTTTTTTCTTCTTTTAAAACTTTCACGCCTCATTCAAATGAAACATACAGCCAACGCTATTTCCTCATTTGTCAGTGACGTCAGTCTTTTAAAGCATTAACAATCTCAAATAAAATACCCACCCATTCCTATTTCCTAATTCATCACTGACATCTGTAAGTGTTAACAAGTACATTATAATTTAATCTTTTAATAGAAAAGTTTCTCCTTTGACGTCAGAACAAGTCCTGTAGGGAGCATTCACCTACCGGGAAAAGTATTCCATTCAGTCAACTTGCAATGCTTATTTCCAACGTTCAATTGCACCAACTCGATCATTCACCTAGAGAAAGTACTACTGTGACGTCAAGATAATATATAGCCCTATTTAAGAAGAGAAAACTTACATGGCTTTTCGCTTTAAAAGATTCGATCTTTACATGAATAATAACTTCTTTAAAAGTTATTTCAGACGAGGAAAAGTCAGTCTTAATTTTACAATCAGATAAAGTATGTCTTCATAAAAGAACATGAACTTATTCTAACCAGATTTTCATCTTTACATGAATAACAACTTACTTCGTCAGAACCATACTTCACATAAGGGAAAGTACAACGGTCTTATTTTTGGGAATCAGACAATTACTTCCTCATAGAAATCAGATAAAATTCCCCTTTCTAGCAGTCACGTGAACAGTCGCTCGTTTCATATTTGTATTGCCCGTGTCATATTTTAACTTAGAACATCATACCAACATCATTTTAGTTCCATATGAATCAACAAAGGTGTAACATTAATCTCGTACTGTATTTAATAAAAGGTAACTTTTTTTTACTAACTCAATTTCTCGATATTTTTACCGTAAAATGTTAATGTGGATTTTAATACTTAGCAGCTAAAGCCGAATCGTGACGGGTCGAAGTCCAAAGTTACTAGACTGGCAGTCTGCGATGGTTGGCCATCAGCACGAAGGTCCCGGGTTCGAGTCCCGGAAGGGGCATGGTTCTGGATTTTAATACTTAGCAGCTAAAGTAGATCGTGACGGGCAGAAGTCTAAAGTTACTAGACTAGCAATCTTACTAGACTGGTAGACCATCGGCTCGAAGGTCCCGGGTTCGAGTCCCGGCCGCATGACGTCATTTTTCTCCCAAAAATTCATACGTAGTGTTATACAAACATCTCCTTAGTCACCTCAAGCGAAGTACGTGGATTATTACGGCCGCCATCTTAAATTTGCGTCACTCTTCAATTATGTCATCACTTTTTTCCCACCCAAAATTCATTCGTAGTCTTGTACGAACGTCCACACCACGTCATGGGGTCAACTACCTACCACGTCAATACAACGACGTGGTGGATGCCCCTGGAAGGTAGGCAAGCCGCAATTTTCTGTCGTTCTCGTACCCTTTCTACTCTGGTGCCCGTATCGCTTATTAGCTGTTTGCACCTTTGTATGCGAGACGACATCCAGGGAAATACTTTCGAGCAATACCCGTAAATGAGACAGTACTTAAATCCTTTTCCCTTGTTTTCAAACAAGGAGATATATTAAGCAGAAATACCAAAATGTTATTGTTTTACTTCAGTGCCAACTTCAGACATAGAAAGTCTACTATTACATTGTACACAAATGTTTGCTCCTTAAAAAATTTGTACACAAATGTTTGCTCCTTAAAAAATTACTTTAGTTTCGTGGCACCCGTAGTTTTGGAACCACACGCTGCACCCATTGCTTCTAATTGTGCGTCGATGTCACCATTTCTCGAAATTTCAATTGCTCGCAGATGCGTAACGGCTAGGTTCCGGACACGGGTTCCCTATCTCAAATTGCTACCCATGGGTGGTTTCAGTTTGGTGCAGGAATTTCGTGACACCATATATATATATATATATATATATATATATATATATAGAGAGAGAGAGAGAGAGAGAGAGAGAGAGAGAGAGAGAGAGAGAGACAGGAGGGGGAAATTCCTCAAATAAATGGCCAAAATATTTGCTGACATCCAAACAAGGAAAAAGGTTCCTACGAGCATGAGTGGAATCCCGCTTCGTTTTGGAGAAATAGAGCTTTTATCTTAGAGCCCAAAGTTGTTGACACATAGCAATAAGAAGATAACGAATTATTCACAGGAAATCAGAAACGATGCACTGAATGAAAACTTGATTTGAGGAAATTGGTTCGTAACAACATGGTGGTTATCAAGGGTGAAAGTATGATGTCACAGGGTTGTCAGTATTGCCGACTCGGTATAATATTTCAATTTCTCATATTGCACTACATCGTACACTGTATCTCCAAAACGAATCGGAATTTCACCCATGTTCATGGGAAGTTCACCCGAAACCTGTCAGCAATAACATTTTGAGCGTGTATTTTAGGGACATCACACACACAAATATATATATATATATATGAGCCATGAGCCTCCGGGTTCAGTGCGAGCGGTCCCGGGTTCGATTCCCTGTGGGGTTCAAGATTTCAGTGTTGACCCAGCATCGCGAGGACAATTGGGGAGCTGCAGTAGACCAACTCCTCCCTCCAGGAAGTTCCTCATCCACCGGTGAATTGAACATGGCTGTGAATTGTATATATATATATATATATATATATATATATATATATATATATATCGTATGTAGCCGTTTTCTATCCATTGCTGGATGAAGTCCTCCCCTTTTCTTTCCACATATCACGATCTGCTGCTACCCTCATTCATGTAGCTCCTGAAAACCGCTTGGCTTCATCTACCCATCTTGCATTTGGACGTCGTCTCGGTCGTTTCGTTTCTCTGTGGGCAAGACATGTATAAAGGATGTACAAAATATCGTTGTCAAAACTCCAGAAACGAAAATTTATCTCATAAAATTATGGAAAAAAATATGTCTTTGTAATTTGTTGAATGCCGGAGCAGTCTACCGAAAGTGTGGGATAATGAACTTTAAAGCTTGATATGTCCTATATAACTTTAACAGTATAACTGCAGTGGTAGGGTACGCTCAAAGACTTCCAATCTACTCTATGCAAAAATGCATGTTTCGAAATTGTGCGATTGCTTGCACAAGAGATTCCCCACTTTTGAATTTGATTCTTTATTTATGGCTTTTGGCATCTAAGGCTCAGGCCGAGATAGGATAGAGGAAAGTTTTCGAGAAGATGTCGGCCAAGGTCTATGCTGAACGTGCCATCCCAGTATTTGGTTAGTGTTACTGAGGAAATATTCTTGAAAACATCAGTCAGGATGGTCAGTCATTGATATCCACAGGCTAAACCTACGATCTTCTGAATTCTACGCCAGCCAGCGTTCTACCGCTGAGCTACGGCGGCTCGGTGAGGGATTCTCCAAAGAAACTAAGGGATTCTCAAAAGCTCACTGAGGTAAAGATATGCCAATATTTGCATTAACTTGTCGACTTTCTAGTAGGCAACAATAATTCGTTTGCGCCAAGTCGATACCTCAAACAAATTCCCCTTGTCAAGTGGTCTTTGTAAAAATACGTGGATGCATGACCAACAAGATCAGAGCTATTCTCCGAACTGCCATACTTTCAACGAACTATTGATTTATTTTTTATCAATGAAGGAGAATGCTATTTGTAATTTGGACGGCGATGATTAATCATGTAAACCGTGCACTGTAGGATAATATAGACCTGCAGTGGTGAAGTGGTCACAGATCTCAGGTCATGAGTCACAGCTAAAGTTCCGCGTTTGAATGCCGGCTAGGAATTAAATTACAAGCAAACATTCTGATCGGACAGAAAAGAATTATATATGTTTTCTTCTTCCATCAACATCAGAATGTCAAAGTATGTGCGGACACAAATGTTGGTCACTTGAGCGCAATTACGTTGGGAGATATCGGTTATATAAAAGTGATCAAAAGTGTGGAAATATCCTAATGCTCTTAAACTGCTTAAAGAAATGGAACATACCCTATATGCAGCAATGAAGATCATACTCTCCAGTAAGAAACGCCTTCTAACCAGTACCCATTACTGTGTATTTGGATCCATTTCTTTCATCACTTTAAGAACGTAAGGATAGTTTCACACTTTTTGATCACTTTCCAAACACAGAATTTGACTTTCTTACCGTCCCTATCTCCCAAAGTAACGGAGCTCGAGTGGTAATAATTTCGATGCGCACATACCTTCTAATTATGCGTTAAGAAAATAAAAAAAAAATATTATTTTCTGTCCCATCAGTATGTTATCTTGCTAGTGCAATTTGAAAGCACAAAATCCAAATGCATGTCCTCCAGATCGTCCTCATGCATTTTACAGTTGGATTAGGGGATCTGTAAATGTTGGGGTCTGGCTATTCATCACACAGAAAACAAAATAGTGAAGTGTGGTTTCGTTTTGACTAGAAATTTTAAGTATTGAAATTTTGAGCAAGAAGTTCTGAAGGAAGATTCGTGTAATTTAAAAAAATATGGTTCTAAATAACTTTAATTTTGTGAAAGAAACTACTAAGCGTGGTTGCATAAAAGCATAGATGTAAAGTTTTAATTCTTTTTTATACAGAGTTATACTTCAAATATATCTTTGAAGATTTGAGAGATGAAAGGAAGATGAAAAGGCAGCAATGTTGAAAGCAAAACATTAATTGTCATACTGCAAAGGAATAAAGGTTTAGGTGAGCAATTGTCGGGTTCAATTAATTAATTACTTTTATGTATATTTCTATAAATATGTTCATTTGCATATAATTGTGCACAGCTGATACTGTTCCGAACGAAGGTCAGAATGCATATTTACTTTAGGTTATTTAGGACAGAATGCATATTTACTACATACTGTGCATTTACATATGCATTCAATATAAATAAGTTGACATGTGCACTTAGTAAATAAAAAACAATCATGTAATCCAAAATTCATTTATGTATAAACACTTCTATAATATCTACTTTTTTCTGTATTTCCCTCGTAAGGGTTAATCGTTGTTTGTAATCTGTTTGGAAATTTATTTATCTAAAATGTAATGTTTACTACTGAACAAGTTTTGGTGTTGAGATACTTGAATATCGTTATAATAATAAAGCAACTAAATATTTAACTTCGCTCTTTTACTAATCAGTAAGTTATTGGGCCGAAACTTCCTTGCAGCGAAGCTTCCTTTCACCGAAACTTCCTTGCAGCGAAGCTTCCTTACACTGAAACTTTCGTGCACCGATACTTTCTGCACCGGAACTTCCCAGACCCGATGAGCAGAGGACGAATATGAAGTGAACCAGGGATATTTTCCCCGCTATGTGAATGTTTACTATAAATTTATCATATTTGATCTCATATTGCTTATTTTTATCATGAAATTTGTTTCTGTTATACAAAAAAATAATATTTATAGATAAATTAGGTTAGTTTTGAAAAGGTAGAAAAGTTATGTTACAATAAATGTTGAAATAATGCTTTAAAGCAAAGCATTTTACCTAGAGAGGCGCGTGCTTCTCTATATATTCGCCACTGATAGACAAATTAGATCGACTCGAAAACATATCCAAACATTTTCTTAAATAAATTGTTCAAATAATGCTACAAAAATAAAGCATTTCCCATTGAGGGGGCCCGCGCCCCGTGCTCTTTTCCGCCTACGCCACTGAAAGATAAGTTAAAATATATATTTATGTTCTATTTCCTTCTAGGATATTCAATTACACATATTGTGTCTGAATTTTTAGTTTTAATTACAATTATCAGAGGTTTGGGGTCCGGAGTGGAACACCCCACCCCCACTTGTTTGGAGTTTATCGAAAAAAAAATTAACATCGTTATGCGACTGTTAAGGCATATCTGATTCCGGATGCAGTAGCTCTGTGATTTATTTCGTTTCCTCACTAGAAACCTCAGGATTGTGTGCTGACACTTTTGGGACAGAATAATGTCCCAAAAGTATTTGCACACAATCCTGAAGTTATTACGAATTGAACTCATTACTGAAATATGAAACGAACTGTTCTCTGTGAAAGTTACATTTGCTTCACCTGCACGAAATTTTGAATAATTGATGTAAAACGAAAAGGGCGTGAAAACCCACTTGTATTGAGCTATGAAAGATTGATCATTAAGTTGCTTTAAACACCAAAGTTGCAAAGTATCAGTAAAGTGTAAACAATAATGTGAATCCAGTTTTAAAATTTTTAATTTAAAAATCGGTATGTATTCGTTGTAGTACATTTGACGTGCATACTATTATATATGTTAACTTAGCTTTTTCCAAGCTTAGTATAATGTTCAAAATAAATATATAAAAATCACATTACTTACTTCCAGATAAGTGCAAATATCCTGATGTTTACAGTATTTTCAAATAAGTAACACTGAAAAGAGAGGTTACGTGTTCAGTTACTTTATCTGTGCAGCTATCATTTGCATTTTACAAAAAGTGTGTGAAAGTCGACAATGGCCATTAGGAGACATGGATTAAACATTCAAAATATTAAAATAACGAAGATAAAAGCATTATTTTGAGGATTATTGCTTAAAACACCACATTCATGACATCCTGATGTCCTTCATGATAATCTCTGTTATGTTGGTCTTTCAGGAACATTGTGCTTAAGATAAAAAATATTGTGTGATTAACTTTAAAAGTCATTCGGAAACTCTGTCTCTTATCATTTAATCTATACCTTCTAGGAATTCCCCTCCCTTATCACCTAAGAGAAAATATTTTTGCTGTTTCTTTTAAAATGATGGTGAGTATCATAGCCCTCGAAGTAACAAGCAGAATTCAATAGTGATTTGCAATTGCGGTCCGAAATAAATAATGGGCCATAACACTAACGACATGTATATATCTATAAAAAAAACTAAATTGCAGTAAATTTGCGATTCATATCCTAAATTTCATTTTTTTTATAACATAAGGGCGTAATGGAAATGAGAGGATGGGTAAGCTATCGGCCAGGACTTTACTTTAAGTACAATTACAGCAATCGCCTTGTGAAAATGAGGAAACGCCTGGAATACCTTAGTCAGGGTTGTTGGTCACTGAATTTGAATCTGCGTGCTACAGATTGCCAATCCGAAGGCCGCGATGTTGTTGCCTAGACCTCGAGGCCTGGATAAATGAATCATAATATATTGTGAAACAAAACCAGTGTGCTTCAAAATAATACTTCGAAACAATTCGCAGCCAGTGATATTCTACCAGGTAATATATATATAAACTAATCAGATAGCTTCAAAATACACGCGCGTAAATCCTAAATATTCATTTAACCCTACTGTTTTGTTCACATTTTTGCTACACGTTTGTGCTGGTCGGGTCATTACGACCCGAAAATATTTATTTAACTCGCATGTTGTAGTTTTATACTAAAATAAGTGACCAAATATATTAAATATAAATTAATTTCCTTGTTAAGATATGATAACATTAATTTATGTGCAAAGACTATGGGTTAGGTCCGTCACGAAATTCCCTAGTTTAGTTTACTTGAATATTTACTGTATTTACAATATTTGGAATATTTTGCAGTGACATATTTTCAGGCAGTGGATCATGTATATTTTATAGATTCTGGAAATACTTTTATAAAATTTTGGGATAAGGCGGTGGATCGACATGCTACTGTAGTCTTTAGAATAGGTAAATTTCGGATGAGCAATAAGTGGATCGTTTCCTGAATCGAAAACGGGATCTTCAAGCTACTGTCCTCAATGTTCATTTTAGTGTCAGATGCTTCCAGGACCATTCCTTCACAAAGAATCCTACGATTTGCCATTGTCCACTCATCATCATAACAATACCACAGTAATGACTGATACTACTAGGTAGCCCTATAGTTCTTGTTGAATGTATGTACATAGGACAAATAAATTGTATTGTTATAGCATAATTAAATCGTCTATCCCATCGTAATTTCGTTCTAAAATAAAATCTTAGATACAAAAGAGAGATTCTTTCAAATGACCGTAAATCTGAAACAGATAATAATAAAAAAGGAACCAGGAAAGCCAAACGTTTGGTAATCAAGAAATAACTAGATGCAGGTGAAGTGCCGTCTTACACCGAAGCAGGGATTTCGCCATGATTTGCAGTTTGGGGGGTGTAAAGTCAAAATTAGGAGTTTTGCACGGTTTGTATCCATTTTTGAATGTAACCGTTTAAAGTTGGGGAGTGCACTCGAGAATTTGGGGGTGATGCCATCCACATGGGAGTCTGGTAGAATCACTCCACCGAAGCCAGGATAGATTCCCACTATCAAAATGAATTGAAGCAAATAAGACTGTTAATCGATTTCTAGTTAGACATCCACTTCGTTGAAGTTTTCTCATTGAATAGAATGTAGTCATACAAGAAGAATTGTGAATATTAGTATACGTACGTGTTTAATGACATTTAAATAGCTTTTATGTACAGTGATCATATGTCCCGAACTTTTCGGAACAGTCCCGAATGTTAGGGCTATATTCCGAAAAAGAATTATAGGTCCCGAATTTCATTTAAAGTAACCAGTTACAATTAATCACCGACCTGCCATAGCTCAGTGGTAGAGCGTTGGCGTAACATTCAGGGCGTTGTGGGTTCGATATATGCTCAACTAAGGAAGTTCATAAATGCCATAAAATTAGTTGCAACTGAGGAAGTGTGCTGAACCTAGAAATTCGTGTGTTGCAAGTTTTTTTTTTATTATTATTTGAGATGGTATCTCTTTTGCTATCCCCTTACTTGCTCTGAGTCATTCATTCCGCAGCTCATCAAATGTTTCGCTAAGAGACGTCAAAATCGTGGTCGAAGATGTTACCGTTTCACCAGGTTCCTCAACCGCAAATATTTGTTTTTCCAAAGTTCGAGAACTTTTGTTTGATTTTTTTTTTTTTTCAAGCTCTAGTTTCAGTGGTTTCTTTCCTAACGATATTTGTGTAGTACATTATTTCTGTAATTGATATCTTCTTAATTGTCTATCTCTTCCCAGCGCTGACTATGTTGATTAGTTCTATATCGTATTTGTGTCTGCGTTGCCCTAGATATTTTATAATCTAAAATGGGTGGCCTCTGATTACCTTATTCTCTAATTCAGCGTTTATTTCAAACTCTCATCTCACTATCCTACGATCATTCGAGATTTCGAAACTGTTTAGAACAGATTTCGAAACTGTTCTGCACCAAATTTTTCATGGCTGCTTATTACACTATGAGTTGTCCCAACATACTAAGGTAGTCAGAAAGTAAGGATCCCTAATTAATATATACTTTTATATTTCAAATATTAATCGGCTCTTTCTCTAGTTGGAGAGAAGATACTACATTAATTTTAAGGAATGAGACCTTGATATACAGTAAAATCGCTTATCGGTGTACCGCGGTGTCAAGAGATATGAGTTGCTGTTAGGGATTTTTTACATAATTGTCTCGTTACAACTTTTTACGAAGTTTAATGAATGTGTCAAGGAATCAGGGAATTCTGAATCAGAATTCAGAATATTCCACGCGAACCATTTAATCTACTGTGTACCACGTTCATAATATACTGAAAACGTATGTCCAAACATGATACACATAAAAAACGATGGTGTATTCTAGTTCTTAACACACACACACACATACCGCCCCGTCGTTCTAGTGGTTAGCGTTGCTGCCTACCGATTCAGGGGTCCCGAGTTCGATTCCCGGCGCTGTCAAGGATTTTTTCTAAGGCATTTGGGTCTGAAACGGTGCCCACTCAGCATCGTGATACAATTGGGGAGCTGTTGTGAATAAAATATAGTAACAATCCCAGTGAGAGTTCAGGCTCTCCTCTCAAAACCCGTCTGGTCAGTGTGGGGGCAGTAGACCAATCTCCTTCCACCGGGGAGAGGCTTCATCCACCGGGGATCGAATATGAAATAAATAGAATATGTAAAATGGCGTGGAGTTCGTTTGAAAGACTACACTCTATTTTCAAAAGCAAACTATCAATGTGTCTGAAGCATAAACTTTATAACCAATGTTTCTTACCCGTGATGATGTACGGCTGCGAAACTTGGGCATTGAATGCGCCAAGAACTCAAAGATTGAGTGTCACACAAACAGCAATGGGGAGATGCATGCTAGGAATAACCAGGAGGGAAAGGAAGACAAGTGAATCGATTCGCGCACAAAGACAGATAGAGAGGATGTAATCAAGACTGCGAAGAAGATGAAGTGGAGATGGACCGGTTACATAGCTAGACAAACAGATGGAAGGTGGACGACAAATGTACTACAGTGGATTCCTAGACAAAAGAAACGACAGAGACGACGTCCAAATGTAAGATGGGTAGATGAAATTAAGCGTTTCTCAGGAGCTACATGGAAGAGGAGAGCAGCAGACCTAGATATGTGGAAAGAAAAGGGGGAGGCCTTCATCCAGCAGAGGATAGAAAACGGCTGAATATGATTTATATATAAATATATCTGTAAGTAGAAATCAGCAATTTTTTTACCCCCGCCCTAGAAAAAGCTAAAATGACGGGCCTGATTATTATTATTAAAACTGATGAAAATAGCCCATTTTTCATGACGTTTGCCTTTCAAATTTTGAAAAAAAAAAATATTCTTAACTACATCTAAATATGAAGCAAATTGTAAAATATTAACTTATTTTGTGGGAATTGGATCACATTAAACTGCTCAAGTTTAGTTAAGAAAACGTTATCTTCCATAATGAAACTAGTTTGGGCAACTTGCCTCAGGCAAGTTCAATCTGTTCCTCAGTTAAGACTACGTTTTACGAACGACTCTTCTGTAATGATATACTTTCTCAGTAGGGAAAATTTCATAGTACTTCCTCATTTAGGACTTCCTCAGTTGGGACAACACCGTGGGTTCAATCTCAGCTGCCGAACATCCTGACTGAGTTTTCCCAAGGTTTTCGTCAGTCACACCAGGTAAATGCCGGGATGCCACCTTCAACTTAGACCCTGATCGACAACTTCCTGCATCCTTTCTCCTTCCTCTCTCCTTTCTGCCTGAGCCTTAGGTTCCGAAAGACCACAAATAAAATTTAATTCAATTCAAATTGCATCTTTTTTTAAAAAAACAAATAATGTTATTATGAAAGCTCAACACGAAGAGCGTAGGAACGTTTGAAGTTCTGAAATCGGTGATATTTATTCACGAAGAACGGTAATTTTCGAGTGACACTAAGTAAACTTTGGTAAACTTTATTTAATATGGGCCAGTCTAGTAATGTTTCACTTCAGCTCGTCACGATTCGCTCATTTACAGCCAATTAAAGTCAACACGCAAGCCCCTGCCTGGGCTCGAACCCAGGACCTTGTCGCCGTTGGATTAACGCCTCAGACCGCATGGCTACCCGGCCGGCAAGTAACGCTAAGAACGTAGTCTCTTAGCGACACTCACGTACATACAACTACTTTTGGATCTAGCGAAGTATAATCCTGATTTTGATGTTTGAACTTACATTTGAAAGCTCTTTGCCATACTAACACACCGGAAAAAAAAAATGGTTTGGTAGGACGTCCCTGTGACTCCCTAGAGCGGTTCAAAAAAACATCAGATTTTCACATTTCTGCTGATAGCACTGACCCAGGCCATATGGGCGACCGAAACTGCCTGAATCGTAATCTATGCTTCAGTACCTTTCAAACGGTGTATAACACGTCCAATATGGTGAAGAGGTTCAAAAGTTATGACTTATTTTAGCCCAATCACAGAATTTTCACAAATGATAGAAAAGGACCTCTGTCATTCTGTCTGTCTTTTTGCTCTGGCAAAAAAATGATTCATAACAGGGGAATTTGAGAGTGATTTGCGTGCCTCGTAGAGACAAATTTTATAGGAGTTACTATTTTCGAGATACTGAGCCAACCATGGTCCAAGATCGATCTTTTGTAGGAAGATTTCTCACTTGTTTTTTATTGTGCAGCCTTGCGAAATAAGTGATATTACTACAAGAATCCCTTCTGGGTAAAGGGAAGAGTAACGCATGAATTCTACTCCCAAAAGAAGTGATATCCACTTTGCGATTGACTTTCTTAGTGGCACTATGGAGGAAGGGGGGATACTAAATATCTTAATTTTGTTATAAAGGAAACAATTCCGTCCTAGTGACACAAAGAAAGTCTCTCCCAAAATGGATATCACTTCTCTTGTGAGTAGAATTCTTGCGTCACTCTTCCCTTTACCCAAAAGGGGTTCTTGTACTGATATACATTTTTCAGAGTTACCGTTACTTAGAAATTCAGGGATTTCTTGAAAATCTAACATGTAAAACGTTACTTATTAAAATTATAAGTAGTCAGCTAATTATAAGTAGTCACACTCCATGTTCGATGTAAACTGTCTAATGTACATTCTTTTGTGCTGAGAAAAATAATAACATTCCAAATGCCCTTATTTTCAGTATAATGCAAATTCTGGAAAATTGTGTTTGGAAAACCCTTCTACACTTGAGCGGAGCAGTCAACATATTAACTTCTAACAAAATAACGTGGGGTTCCTGTTCTTGTTACCGAAGTCCATAAATAGACAAAATAGTTCACTTTCCAAGTAGCCCAAATTTTAGGCTTTCTTGATAACTGCCAATTTGATTTTGTTCCTGCTACAGCAAATACTCAATTATGTGTATTTTTACATAAATAAGTGTCAGAAAGTACGAGGAACATTTAAAAATTGCAACTGCATGAAGAAATCCAGTGGAACAGAAGTGATGCTGACAAATGATTAAATACTTCCCAAGTAGCCCTGTTTTAAGGTAGGTTTTCAGGACTGAATAGAACGCTTTTCCTAGAGTGAACTACAAATCATCCGCAAATAAGGGAGTGGGGTTGAAGTTTTGGATATTGGCAAGACCTGTCCCGAGTTTCGACTGAGGAAATATGGCCACCGTACTTCTAGGCAACTATTGGTCAAATCTGAATAAGGATGGGATGACAATGTGGAAGAGACGTCGCCCAGAGATATTCCAGCATTAATCTTGTGTGGCTGAGGATAACCCTGGGTAAATCACTATCAGTATGGCAGCAGCTTGCATCGAACCCATTAATATCTCTATTTTTCAAAAATATAAATGTAAACCTACTTCACGTTCCCTAAATCTTTAAACTCGAATAGCTCCGTTATTGGTTACAAGTATATTGAATATCTAATGATTTTACCCTCAAATTGGTCGCTAGCATGCAATAAGCACTGCAGACGTTGCTCAAATACACTGAAAATCAAAGTACATTTAAGTTCACAATATGCCCCGAAAACGTTCACAATATGTTCCAGTTTTAACACATTTCCAGTGCATAATATATGAAGTTTTCGTGAACTTAGTATGAGCTACACCACATATTTAGTGCACAATTATGAACTTTTTGTGTGCTGATACGCAATTCATGCAAAAAACGTTTTCCTAATACTGACAAATTCTACTAAAAGTGATCTGAAACTGTACTCTAGGTAATGTGAACTTCGGATAGTATGAACTTAATGCGTGCAAAATATGCCCTAAGGATAAAACGTCAATAAAAGGACACATTGAACACACACAAAACTCACATAAAATTTATATGTGTTTATATAAGGTACGTTTTTGTGTGCGTTTTGTGCCTGGAGATATTCAGTGTATCAGTCCTGCTCATTCCTGTCCCATAGCCTACCTTATTCCAACATTTTACTTGTCAATTTCACAATAGAAATGTGAGGTTGGCACCTTCAATGGTGCTGGTCAATACTTTCCCCATTCCATCTTACCGTGTATAGTCAATTTTTATGCGAATCAGTATTTTTTGTCTGGGTCTTTCGCTTTCCTTGAGGAAGAAGTTGGTAGTTCCTATTTTCTTTTTATGTGCTCAACTTTCAGCTTTTAGCCTACATCCATCAACTTTGAGGGTTGACCTCAGTAGGGGATATATCTTTGGAGCAGAGATAACGAAGATAGCGATCAGGGCTTTAGTGAAGGTGCCACCTTTGCACTCTCCTGGTAATACTATGCAAAACCCTGAAAAACGTCTACAGGATAGCCTGCATGAATACTAAAATTCACCTCTATCCACATGACCAAAATATTGTGTAGTAAATTACAATTTAAGTAGAGTTAAATTATGTTACGTATAACGTATGAAAATAATAAATGTATAATTTGTTACAAAAGCAAATTATATACATAAATTACGCTAATATTATATTCGAATCATACTATGAAGAAACTTCGAAACTGCTGAATTGAATCGAATTCTAATTAATGGGCTAAACGAGCTGGTGAGTTTCTAAGGATGGGATCTACAGTTATGCTAAACTGGACTCTGAACCACACGATTTAATAGAACCCGGCGGGAATTAAACCCGCGATCAGGTGCACGAAAGTAAAGTGTCTTAATATCTCATCATATTTACTTTTTGAAATCAAGCCCCTGTAGGATAAGGAAAGGTTACTTTTTGATATATATTATTAGGCGATAATTCTTACGAGTCCGGTCACCGAAAAGTCCGTTCCCTTTAAAAGCTACAACGAAGTCTGTGCATTAGCACTTTAACTTTCATAGCGTGCCATCTACAAGTATTTGCAATCCAGTACCTGTGCTATGTCTTACTCTCTGTAACAAAGATCAGTAATTGGCAGAAATCGAAGAGACACTATGTGTTGCAATTTATGCGTACATTAATGTTCAGTGAAATTCATGAAAAGTTTTATTTTTTTATTTTCTGTATGGCATTCTGTGCATAAGTGTCTGTAATACTTTTTCAAGGACAGAAAAGTTTAAAACCCCATCAGTGTGTTAGCACAGAACTTATGGTGCTTTCAGTCACCTGAAAGAACACGCTGATCTAAGATTTCTTGTACTGCAGCCTGTTAACTGCTTTGTACCTCTCCGGAAACATGGCTTGTCTTAACTTTCACTTAGGTATTGAGTCCAGCCATGTACCGTCCCTTCACTTTCTGATAACATATAGTAAAATTACGTCACTTAAATTTTGTCTTTCTCGTCTGGCGACAACATTTCTTGATCCCTGCTCTAGATCATAAATACAAATTGCTTTTAAGTAATGGCGAGATAATTTTGTATCATTTTTCTACTTTCCTTTTCAACATTCAACACATTTTCTCCTTTCCTTTGACAAACATTATGCATCATAATTAAATTCGTCACTACGTTGCCATTAAATGGTAAGGATTGACCAAAGTAAAACACCAATTTCACGTTGCACAGGCTGAAAAACCCTACCTGATAAATACAAACCACCACCACTGTTTTCATAGGAAATCTCGATCCCCCTGTGTGTTGGAAATGACACCATTTTGCACCTGTCTTGTAACAATGTGAAAGGAATCTAGTTAATCATTTTATTAAATCTGTAAGTGTTACGCTCTTTTATTGTATATTTAAGCCAACGCAGTTATTATCTTATTCTTAAAACAATGCAAGCACTGAAAAGCTAATGCACAAGTAATAAGCACTCTCTAGGTCGTCCTCAATATTTCCAGACTTTTCTATCAGCTACGCATGCTTATGTCACATCTCATTATCTCTCACAAAAATATATTTATGGCAAAACTGACTTTACCATATTATTTCTGGTAACATGTTACCCTTATTGATATGTTAAATGGCCACCTTCTCATTTAAGAAAATTAAGCAAGATTGAAGATGGTCAACTTCAGAATTTTTATGGCTATGGTAAACGTACCCTCTAATAGATAGCACATTGACTCGGTATCCATTAATGTGTTTGTTTACCGTTATTTCAAGCAATTTACAAATAAACGTGAGTTTTCCGGCTTATATCACACTATAAATACTTATTCTTAAGCATCAAACTTCTGACCACTACGTTCGTCTTTATCAACGAAACCATTTTTAATCACACTTCCGGGTGATTTTCTAATGTAGCCTACTCCTCTACCACGGCTGGTCGAAAGAGCAGTGTGAGCCATAGATAGGTTTAGTTGTTATAAAATGGTTTAATATTGAGAAGAAACCTTGTGTGGTAGTTCTCTTATAAATATTTTCGTAATTTATTAAATACGTGTAACCTTTCATAGATCTCGTTATGTTGCGTTTCAGCAAACTTGATTCCAGATATATCTAATAATTACACTTTTAATTGTGTGTGTGAACATAAGACCTTTGGTTATATTTATAATAATGCTGTTTCACGTGCGTTATCTATCTATCTATTTATCATCATCATCATATTCAGCTGATTTCTATCCACTGCTGGATGAAGGCCTCCACCTTTTCTCTACACATGTCTCTGTTTCCTGCTATCCTCATCCATGTATCTCCTGAAAGACGCTTGATTTCATCTACTCATCTGGCATTCGGGCGTCGTCTTGTTAGTTCCTTTTCTCTGGAAGTTCAATGTATTACATTTGTCGTCCATCATACATCTGTTCGTCTAGCTATTTGACCGGCCCAGCTCTACTTCATCCTTTTCGTAGTCGCATCCTCTATTTTTTTTGTGCGTGTGCCTTCTTGTCCATCCTAGTAATTCGTAACATGTATCTCTCCATTGCTCTTTGTGTGACTCTTAATCTTTGAGTCGTTTGCATATTCAATGTCCAGGTTTTATAGACGTATATAATTACAGGTAAGACACATTGATTATAAACTTTACGCTTGAGACACATTGGTAGTTTTCTTTTGAAAATAAAGTGTAGTGTTCCAAACGAGTTCCACGCCATTCGTGTTTCATCCGTCAACTTAGGTTTTCGATGTTTTAGCTACCCTAGGTAAACATACTTGTGAGGTATACTTACTCAATGGCTTACGGAACTCGCAAGTTCATATATGCAATAACAAACGTCCGTCGTAGAATTCTATCCAAAACAAGATCAAGCAATTTTTTATCACAAACACCTACTTCTCGAGGACACCTTTTAAGATTGGCATTCTCAACGGTCTTTTCCTCCAGCTTACCAATTAACAGAATAACTGAGGCGGGGTAGTTCCGTCAATCAACTCAAAGCTTGCTTTATCCAAAAATCAATATTCTAAAATGGGGAATTAGTACAGGAACGATTACCCAAAGGAAGTAAAGGGATATCCAGAAATTCTCTAAAATGAAGGTGAGTAGAAGTAAGCATGAATAGGACTACCTTCCGTTAAGTAACTTTCTTATAATTTGTTTGTGGAAAGTCGATATCTCAAACAGACTTCGCTTGCGGGACGGTTAAAAAAACGAGTGATAGCATAACAAACAGGATTGAATTACAGATATTTCAACGAAACTTTTTGAATTTATTATCAATTAAAGAGATACCTGGTTTGGATGGCGGTGATTACCTTCATCATCTCTACTCACACAGAGAGAGTCGTCTTATTCATGCTTATTTTGAGCTAAATGTATTTTTTTTTAAAAAAATCTGGGATTTCTCCTACCTTTTTTGGGTAATCACTTTTTGACCCATTGCACAATCTTGGAATATGCTATTTTCCTTAGAGCAGGTTCGATGCCTTTGACGGTACCATGCCTCTTAATTCTATTGTTAATAGTATTACAAATATCCTCCTCTAAAACTCATTTCTCCACATTTTGAGCAGCTCATACTTCCGAAAAACAGCATTTTTGTACCCTCGCCGGTGTTCACTATTTTCATGCTATGGATTTCGTGAGGTGGTTTTGTTGGTAATGTTTTGGAACACCTTATATAAGTATATGAATACCTCAGGTGTAGAAGGTTTAGAAAAAAATTATATATTCATATATATTACTACTAATGTATCGTTAATTAACTTCGGCGTAGTTGCTTCTCCACTGTAAATAAATTCACAATAATTCAACCAGTTTCATTTATTGAGAGAAAAAATTATTATACCTCTGCAAATTTGAATATTTGAGAGCTTGCTGACTACATTCGCAATTGTAACTTCCAGCAACAAAGTTCTACTACTGTGATATGTTGTTAATTATAGAATGAATTGTTTTAAATTATTCAAAACAAGTGTTTGTTTGACGTTAAATATTATATTTTATCTGTTGTTCGCAGATTTGGAAACCTAAAAATGTATTTTATTTCATAGGCAGGAAAAAGGACATGTATCTCTCTAGACATATGCTTAGTGAAAGACCACTTTTTTCATATGTAAATATTATCTGATTTCGGTAGGTGGATGAGGCAAAAATACATACATATCGAATTTACCTCATTTGTCATACTCCGCATATTGCTGTATGTACTCATTAGGAGATATGGTGTAAATGAGGTCTAATTTGTAGTTCATTATCTTATATATACACTCCTTTCCTGTCCCTGGGTGTGATTATCAATTACGGAGGTAGGGACATGTTAATTTAATTTATGTGTGCTTCGAAATTAATTGTGCTAAGTAAGTTCTCAAAACGTATGCGTCTGTAACTCGTACGAAACAGAGATCACATCCTTTGCAGAAGTTTTAGGTTTGTCACTCTATATTATTATTATTATTTATAATTATTATTATTATTATTTATAATAATTATTATTATTTTTACTTGTTCTTCTTCTTATTAGTCATAGTGGCCCTCATCACCTTCGCAGTATTTTTAGAAATATTATTACTATTATACTGCGATTAGGAAACATAATATTTATTGTTTGGTTCTGTCATTGACAAGTCTCTGAAATAGTAACGACACACCTTCCTAGTAACTTTGAATTTACTGAAAACTTGGGAATAAATAAGTCTATGAATAAAGATAAAATTATTTTTAATAGAATAAATATAATATTAGTGAAAACGATTATCCGAATACGATTAGAGCAATTTACGTAGACATACATATAACATATACTAGCATCAAAGTCCAGATACCATTCTTAGTAATCCTATTAACGATTTATAGATTATGGTGGATCCTGGCTCAATATGAAAAGGTAATCATCATATTCAACCGTTTTCTATCTGCTCCTGGGTGAAGGCAGAAGCCTTTTCTCTCCACATATATTCATCTGCTGCTATTTACTCCATGTAGCTCCTTATACGCACTTGAATCTATCTACCCATCTTGCATTTGCCCCTTCTTTCAGTCGGTTATTTTCTTTGAGAACCAAATATAGTGCATTTGTTGCTGTTAGTCTAGCTATGTGGCCATTTCATCTACACTTCAACTTCCTCCCAGTCTTGGTTATATCTACTGAGTTTGTTTGTGCACGAATCCATTAATTTGTCTTTCTATCCCTCCTAGTTATTCCTAACATGTATCTCTCCATTACTCTTTGTGTAATTCTTAATCTTTAAGTATTCAATGTACACGTTTCACAGCCGTACATCATTACAAGTAAGACTTTACGCTTTAGACGTATTGGTAGTTCTCTTTTGAAAATAAAGTGTAGTCTTCCAAACGAACTTCACGCAATTTTACTTCTTCTGTTTATTTCATTAGTAAACTTTACATTCGATGTTTTGAGCTGGCCTAGGTAAACATACTCATCTACTATGCCTATTGGCTCTCCGTGAACCTTTATTTATTTCTATTCAGCATGTTGATTGTACATTGTTTTATTTACTCAAATTAATGTTAAGGCGTATTTAAGAGTTCTCATTACTCAGCTCTTCCATAGAGGGAAGGGCACCGGTTTCTGTGTAACTTTGGGGAGCCCACTCAAATATGTTATATTGCCAGATAAGGGTTTAAGACGGCACACATGATCACAAATATAATTCAGATTAGGCCAAATAGTGTATGTTCATAAAAAAAAAATACATATAATAGTAAACATTTAGTCATTATGAAGGCTTCCCCAATCCCAGCTATTACAGAATTCAACTATGTGTGTATAACGTTAAAAAAGTTCACTAAAGCATATTAAGTTCGCATAACTAATAAGAACATAGTTTCTGCTGTTACTAGAAAATAAACGTAGGAAATAACATAAACTAATGTTAGTCTATACAGAGGAGTTACTAAGCTTTTCCAAATGTGGTTCTCCTTCTGTCCGGCTCTCCCTTCCGCCGCGCTACTGCTTTATTGGACAAATATTATTTTTCTTCTTATAATTCACGGTTGTCGAACTCGAAAGGCATGATTCAAGAAGCATCTATCTTATCTAACAGGTGTGTAAATATGAAACCGGAATTTGAGCATAGACGGCGTTAGCGTTGAACATAGCACAATTTGTACCTACAAACTACGATGTACGGAGAGCACTGATTGTTTGTTATAATTTGAAGAAAACTGTTGCAGAATCACATAGCATGCTTGTCGAAGCTTACGTTGATCATGCTCTTCGTAAGTCACAGTACTATGCGTGGTTCACAAAATTTAAAAGTTTTGATTTTGACGTGAGAAACGAAGAACGTGGAAGACCACCGAAGAAGTTTGCAGACAGCGATTTACAAGCTCTATTGGATAAGGATGACTCTCAAACGCAACAAAAACTCGCGGATCAATTAAACGTGACACGGGAAGCAGTTCCCATACATTTAAAAGCCATGGGCAAGGTTCAGAAGGTGGGAAAATGGGTTTCACATGCATTGACTTAACCACAGCAGGACAACCGAAAAATCACTTGCGAAATACTGCTCGCCAGGTACAAAAGGAAATCATTCCTCCATTAAATTGTGACTGGTGACGAAAAGTGGATAAATTTCGAGAATCCTAATCCCAAAAGACCATGGGTAACTCCAGGAGAAGCGGCGACATCGACTGCAAGACCAAATCGCTATGGATGGAAGACAATGCTTTGTGTTTGGTGGGATCAGAAGGAAGTGATCGACTATGAACTGCTGAAACCTGGCGAAGCTGTTAATACCCAACGTTACCGACAACAAATGATCGATTTGCATCAAGTTTTGTGTGAAAAACGGCCGAATATGACCAAAGACGACTTAAAGTGATTGCGCTTCACGATAATGCACCCTCCCACACAGCAACACGGGTCAAGGAAACGATTGCGACGTTTAGCTGGGAAATCCTTTCGCATACGGCTTACTCACCAGACTTGGCGCCTTCTGATTTTAATTTATTTGCATCCATGGGACACGTACTTGCTGACCAGCGCTTTACATCTTACGAAAATGGCTTGATGACTGGTTTGCAGCACAAGAGGCACAGTTGTTTTTTTTGGTCGAGCATCAACACATTGCCGGAACGATGGCAGAAATGTATCACTAGCGATGGCCAATACTTCGAATAAAATCATTCTTTGCATTGCTATCCAATTACTGTCTTTTCTGTACATAAATTCCGGTTTCATATTTACACACCTGGTACAGTGAGGGGAAAAAATGGACAAGTTCAACAAAGAGGAAAAACAGACTGTATCACATGCAAAACGTGGCCTATATCGAAATCGCTTACGCTTTTATGATAATTTGGATACCTTGGATAGAATGCTATGGAAATAACTACTACTCGATACACCTATAAAGTAACAGGCAACGAAAGGGTGACAACTACGCAATTTCATCGGAAGGAAAGTATTTGAATAACCGCCATATTACTCTCTACGGGTTTAGTTGGACAATGCTAAAACAATATACCATGCTGTCTATTGGTATACACACAGTTAGCTTCATTTTATCCGTTGCTCTCATCACGACTTACGGTGTTAATTTCCCAACAGTAAATAATCCCAGTGGCTGCTGTGGGGTTCGAACAGTGGAACGTTCTGCACTTCTCATTGGTAGACCGTCGTCCATTACCCTCATCCATGGATCCACGTTGTGAATTTGCTGTTCTTTTACGGTGTCTTTATTAACAGGTAGTCTAGAATGAGGTTGCTACGCGTTGTTCACCATCATGTACAAATAAAAATAAAGAATACTTCTTTTTTTCTTTCTTATGTGCAGTTTTTCTTCTTTAACACCTTGATCATCGCTTCACTATTAAATTAATTTTGTATTTCTCAATCAGTGTAATATGTCGCCTTAGAAAACACAAATAAAGCGAAATCTATCTAATAGATTAACGTCCTATTACCGAATTTAAATGTTCGTTCAAATAGGCTATAGCTTAAAATTCAATATTTTCAACACGCAAACGAGAAAATGAAAAATGTAGTTAGTTTCATTGTATTTGCTTGCTTTGTATTTTCTTAATATTTTTCACTACAGATTTCTGTAAAAAGAGGAATGAAATTAAGAGATGAATATGTTTTAATGTAATAAGTATATTTTAATATTAGAGAGTTACAGCCCTCGGCCAGAATTCGGACCATACAAATGCTGACGTCCTCATTTTAACCGTCGGTGTAGAGTCGGGTTCGAAACAAGTGCCGAGTGAAGCCCGACGATCCTAACTGACATTAGCAATTGATTTTTTTTTCTCTATAATGAACAAATTTATGACTAGTGTAGATGTGTCGTGGCTATCATTGATTATAATTGCAATTGTCTTCTGCTGACTGTCTCAGATAGTTGGTGACCCGCCTTCTTCTGGACTATACTTGTCGCCATATTCCCGCCTTGTTAGGAGATGATCGGCATTTTCCTCAGTCCCGACCAAATCCCAACCCCATAGTCGGTACAAGGAAGGCAAAAAAATCTTTCCCATCCTTTTGCGAACTATTTTCACGAAATGTACTGGTGTGGTTGGTACACTGCTTAACATCAGTTTAAGCTAGTTTCATCACTCGTGGCTTCGTTCTTTAGGCCACTTTGACAACAGAATTTTTTGCCTAACGCGCACATTTGGCGTCGGTACGCCGGTGGACCGCCTTTAAATGCGACTTTTTCTAGACTGTCACACCCCGACACCGGGCCAATGGCGGTAAAAATTGGACCGTCGCGGTTGGCGTGCATTATCTTCCCTAGGGTTCTTTCTTGCTATGTTATGTTATGATTCACCTCCCGAAGTTTGTGCCAAAGGTCCTGAAACACCCTGTATATTAATGTTACCAATTCTACTATTAGTTGTAACAGAACATATTGTAACAATCGGATGTTATTTTTTTTTATTCATTAAATGGTTACATAAAATTAACATCGAACTCATTTGCGTATTAGAAACATTTGTGCCTATCTATGTTATTTTGTGGGAATTTTAATTAATTGTATCATTCACTAACTTCCATTTAATGTATTTTTCAGATTGCTGAAGTTTGAGAAGGCAGTAACTTATACTAAAATATTAGATCTGTAGCCCCCTCCCCCGCCATTTTGTTCTTTATTATTTTTTATTTAATTTTTAAGCTTTCGTATTGTATTTTATTAATTTATTATATATTTATTTGTGACATATTTATTTACTTATTCTATATTTATTGTTTAATTATTTTACGCATTTCAGTATCTAAAATACAGTATATTTAAGAATTGATCTAACCACTAACTTTTATCGATCTGATAATTCTACTCTTTGGACGCGATCCCTTTCTCCATCCATTTTGGGGAATGATAACTTGGGCATTAACATATATACAGTTTATTTACAAACAACAAAATTAAACCACTCCCGCGATCCTACTTGATCCCCTGGTGTCTCAGCTTTTTAAGAAATTAATGTACTTCTCTCAAATCCTCTTCTCTCTTCTGCCAGCCTGCTTGTCAAACAAAGTGACTCCCTGGCGCGCGGCTCGCCAGTCTTGTTTATCTCTCTCTGGGTCAAATAACTGTAAGTGATCTTGAAATCAACGCTTTCTTTGCCTCGGGACTTCTACTACAAACGCTATTTGACAGAATTTATTTCTCGGAGGTATTTGTTACAGAAAGTGAACCAATTAACGATACGAGGGTATCATGTATTACGAGAACTTCAGATTAACGCACAGGAATGACTTTTATTCTTCTTCTAGCCATAAATAAGAGTATTTAACGAACTCTTTCGTGGTCTATAGAAATCATCTTAAACGCAATAATCACAATTGCCTGACTACTGGGTTACACAGGCATTTACCAACCGTTTCCATGGCAACCCAAAGACGAGGAAGACAGCATACTGCTTAGCTGTTTCCGCCTTTTGCTAAATTTCTACATACTGACGACGCTGCTAGCTTACTTGAGCTACTTCGAAATATTATGTTTGGGTGAGCAGGACTTGAACTTTAGTCCCCAAACTTTTTAGCATTTTCGTGATTGAACTGACGAATCCCTGCATTACAATTTTTAATTGGCTCGCTCGTGACGACAATAATATTAGCAACAGCTTTCTTAGCTTGCGAGTCCATTATTAGATTTCCAGCCTGTGAACTAGCCGTAAAACAGTTCTAACCATAACCAGGTTCTTTGATCGGATGCAAGACCTTGTTTACTGGCACTATGAAGGCAGAGTTGTCCGCCGGCCAGCTAACTTGGCTTACAAACACACTGGATCAACTAGAACCTATCATGATAACATACTTTGACGATAGCAAGGTATCTTATTATTTCGTACTGCTAAATAACTGAAAATTCCCTGTCAACATGTAGCTCAATTCACCATTCTTAGACTTGAAAATCATCCCTGCTTATGAAGTTAAAACCATACCTTCGCTACTTACTTGTCGCGGTTCGAGACAAGAACCGTTAGCTGACATAGTTTAACATTGTCCGCTCTGCTGTTTGCTCTCCAGCGAAACTTGTTCCATCCGAGGCCGACTTATGTTTTTCTCCGTTCACACCATAACCGAAGAGTCCCGTTTCCTATTCAAGTGCAGATAACCAGTAAAAGAGAGCTCAAAAAGGACGCTGGTCTTTTTTATAGCTGCAACTTGCAGCCCTAAGATTCCCGCAAAAAATCTGATTGGTAGAACTACAAAATACAAACGACGAAACAACGATTATACACGATCTTTAAAAAGAAACATTCCGAAATACAGATGCTGAAGACACCTAACAAAATCTAACATAAATAATTTTCTGTCCGCCATTTTCCCTCCAAAAATGCATCTTAAGTAAACAGATAAACATATATTAATAAACAGAGATTATATATTCAAAAAGATATTTGGAATTAGTGGAAATAAATTAAATTACTTTTTTTTCTGAGCATTTGCATATCGAATAATAAAATCTATTTTGGTTATATTTACACATTTATGTGAAGGGAAAGTCCCTCATGTCAAACAATACGAAAACAACTATCAATTTGTTTAATTTAAATAGTGAATTAAACACCTAAAAATGTAGGAATTTAAATTTAGTAAATTATATATTACATTATATTATTTTCTATAATGAATTATTTCTAAAAAATCTTTCTCATTATATAAGCAGACAGAATAATAATATCAAATCGTGATATTCAACATACAAAATATACCATACACGGCAGAATATTTTGTAAAACGTAAATGGTCTTTATATGGTGACTTAGAGTCAAATGATAGAAAAACAAGTAAAACATTTTTCTAATCATAATAAATGTTGTTGCAAACCATTAACGAGCAATATCACGAGTTAAAAACGAACATCCAAAATCTGTTTTTTCTTTTGTAATCGTCTTATTTTGTCGTCGAAACCGCTATATTGGAATACGTTTGTAGCTGTGGTTCAGTGTTGACAGGAAGCAATGTTTTATAGATCTCTGAATGGAGGCAATGTGTAACATGTAGAGACTTTAATCCTTCTAAGATGATCTAAATGTTCGATAACTCCGACAATTGTAGACCAAAAGGCAGATATCATAGAAGTGGAATTTGTAGATAGGCAATTCTCACTATACGGGGTGTTGCAAATAAACACTGACATATCACCAATAAAAATAAGAAAATAAAAATATAGACCATAGATGATGCACAACTGCTTCGTTTATGCTCTGTATGTTGTCGAAAGTGTGAGAAAAAATAACTTTACATCTTGATTTTCTAATACAATTAACAGTAGATCTTAAGCAGTACAGTACAGTCATAGACTTCAAGTGTACTGTATCTAAAACTGCATATTCTAAAATTGCCGAATGGGTGTGCAAGGGATTGCCCAAATTATTAGAAGGTCCGCAGACATTTTCTGAAGTAAAGGTGGGTCGAAATTAGGATGAACCTTCCACTAAGTAACAGTAATTCGTGTGCACCTGCTTGATTTTCACAGCGGAAAGATTTATCCAAAATTTATGTGGCTGTATGAAAAAGGGGAGTAATAATCGCCTACATTTTAACTAACTTTTTTTTGTATCTTTTCAGTGAACGCCTTGCTGGATGACTCATTAATTACATCTACGAACTTTGCTCTTATGGGAATTCGTCTTGCCCACGCTTATTTCTACCCACTATTTATACCATGGAATGTCCTAAATTTCCTACTTTCTTTGGGCAATCCCTTACTGTTATATTAACAATTTTTGAGTTTGTATTTTTGCATAGAGTACGTCTCAATTTGTTCAGGGTACAGTACCGCCTCAGTTCTACTGTTAATATTATTTGTTCGCTCAACTCAATGTGTTCCTATTAGCGTTCTATTTTCTTCTTCCTTTGCAGAAATGATTATTTAGATGTTAATTATTGTTTCAAAATGCTCCTCTCTCTCTCTCTCTCTCTCTCTCTCTCCCTCTCTCTATTTGTGTGTGTACTACTCTTCATTCAATTCAATCAATGTATGTGTAGTTTCTTGTCATGATACAATTGTTCATGTTAAGATTTAGTTTATGTTATATTATTTAAAATTGTGGCTTCAGTGCTCTACTAATATGACATTTTTTTGAAATTCTCTTAAAAGTTCTCTGTGGTAGAAGACAATTTCAGTGCACCTCTGCCCAATGCATTATTAATAGATATTTTGTCTGTGATATAGATGCTGATTGCGATGATGGAAGTGATGAAACACCAGAAACTTGTAGTAAGTATATTTAATCTGAGAAATCTTAAACTAAAAGTTTTACAGAACAGCAATTTTTTAACGAAGTTATTAAAAAGACTTGCTTACCTGTAAAGGTATTTACGACCAAGACCAACACCAAGGATACCGATGCAAGACCAAGACCAAGACTGGGTGTGCAAGACTAAGACCAAGACCAAGACCGCTACGGTGTTGGTCTTGGTCTTGCTTTTGCTCATCACTAGGTGCACGTTGATCAGTTGTTGGTGGTAGCGGTGGGCATTGACAGTTTGACCCAGTTGCAACAGCTCAAAGTAGACGATACCCTGTTGATCCCACCAAACCCACAGCATCGTCTTCCGTATGAAGCGATTTTGTCTCGAGGAAGATGTTGATGGTTCGCCGGGATCAACCCACGATTTCTGGCGTTTCGGATTCGCGAAATATATCCACTTTTCATCACCACACTTATATAATTTCCATGCTGTATCTCTTGTTTATCTTTATTACTACCCGTGCGATTCTATCTGAAATTCATTCAATTTGTGATACGTGTCTTCAGGTCCTTATTAATTATAAAGCCAAGCCATGTCTGTTTTCAATTTTCTGTTCCTTGCCATAGAGTTAGTTAGTTAGTTCCTTGATATATATGCGAGGAGTACACAAAATAAACCGGAATTTTGAAATAAAATTGTGTGTATTTATTTGTGGGTGCTACAGCTTGAATCACTTTCAAAGTACTGTCTATTTGATGAAACGAACTTGTCTAAACGAGTTTTCCATTTTCGAAGCAGTCGTGAAACTTTTGCCAAGTGATAACTTTTAATGGCTCCGCCATTTTTCCTTCACCTCTTTCACATATGCAAAACGTTTTTTTTTTTTTTTTGAGGATTTGTTTTTCATCTGAAGGAATAAAAAAGTCACTCGGAGCAAGTTCGAGTGAATATGGTGGGTGCAAAAGCTGGATCATGTTGTTTTCCGTTAAAAATTGTATCACAATTAAGGTTTTGTCTGCTGCTGAGGCATGAGTTTTGCTGCAACTCTTTTCGTTTGCAATTTCTTGCTCAAAGTCCGTTGGCATTAACTCCAGGCGTACCAAACAAATCAACTAGTTTATCAGTGGTTCTGCGAATGTCTTCCATAATCACTCCACCAGTTCTGGCGATGATTTCATCCGTTCGGGAGGTCGAGGGTTGCCCTGAGCGAGGTTGGTCTTGAAGAGGCCTCCAAGCGAAAAATAAAAGAAACTCTCGTACAATTTTTGTTTTTCCCAGAACAGCTTCCTTGTAAGCCGTTTCAAGCAATATGGCTGTATCCCCAAACAGAAAACAGAATTTCAACCAAAGACCCAGTGATCCGGTCCAAAATTTGAGGCAATTGACCCGTTTTAGCTTTGAACCCAGGAAAATCTGAAATAAACACTCAAAAAACTTAGCTACATCCTTCGATATGAAGGACAGTTTGTTCTAAATAAGCCATAACTTAGTTTCTCTGTTTTTCCGGTCACACAAAGTGAATATGGGATGGTTCCTTGAATTAAAACTAGGGAGGTATTCTCTTAATACTTTCTTCTCTTAACGACGACGAAGTTAATGGAAATATACTAAGTTATTGTTAAGATGGTAAAACTTAATTTGGATTGATTGAATTTGAATTTTATTTATGGCCTTTAGGCATCTAAGGCTCAGTTCGGGATAGGTGAGGGGAAAGGATTCGAGAAGATGTTGGCCAGGGCGTAACTAGAAGGTGCTATAGCGGCATTTGCCTGGTGTGACTGAGGAAAAACCGAAAAAAACCTCAGTCAGGATGGTCTGCCGCTGGGATCGAACCTACAAACTCCCGAAGGCTCTACCATTTATTTGAAATTGACCTAAGCGGCTTTAGTATGTAATGTTCTCAACTGTTCTAAACTGTGTGTGCTGTTGTATGTATTGTTGTAACACACTCACAAACATCCATCTCCGAGATGGGATTCGAACCCACGATGCTTGGGTCGGTAGACTACTACACTGGTCCATTCGGCCACCTGTACCACCGTACTATTGAGCTACGACGGCTCGGTGTGTTTTTGAATGTGTATGAATAACTTGAAATAAAATATACTTATATATGTTAACATAGAACGCTTATAAAAAGACAGTAGATGGAACGTTATCAATAACTTTGCAATTTACACAATACAGGTATTTTTTTCCGTTCAGGTCCCGAGCACCGAATATGACAGTTTCCAGTTGGGATCTAGGGGAAATTTATGATCGACTGAAAACCATCGAGAACATTCATCTCTCCTACAGCAGCGTTAATAGATAATAGACTTAAGTGCCTCTCAGTCGTCCTATATTTCCTATTTTTTTATATTTTGAAAATTTCAGTAATTTTATCTTGTTTTTCTTATATTTTAATCTTGTCTTATATCTTCCTTTCTTTGTGAGAAGGAATTATTTAAAATCCTATAATTGTGCTACTAGTAAGTTAAGTTTTTAGTAGTGTGTGTCATATATCTTTCATTGTAACATGTATTTTTTTGTGTAAACAGCAAAATGTCAATTATTGTTAATATTATTTGTAAATTAATTCACCTCAGGAGATCACAACTTATGAGTACGGGTGTATCAAGCTCGCGCTACTCAGCTGAATGCATCCATCCTTCTATCTTTTTCCCTCGGGTTGGATTTCTTATATTGTTCTCCTTCCAGTTCAGCCTCTTTATTCTTAGTGAGTTATTGAAGTGCCAAATTCAATCTGTCAAATAAGTAATTGTTCAAAATTCTTCAAAATGATTGAAGGGAATTTATGTATTTTTAATGTTATCATTTTGTATGCATGTATTTTTATTTTTATTGTGATTTTTGTTCTATCGTGTACATGTTTGTTGAATGGAGTTACGAATCGGGGCAAAAACCTGAATTCAAAAACAACAAATATATTTTCAGACTAGAAAAGCAGATTTACATATTTTAATGTGCTATTTTTGTACATAAGAAATATGGCAAGTTGTTCGTTTCGGTTATTATGGTTTAATTGATACATCTAAAGATGCCTGATCAAATTGTCCTATATTTTTACAATACCGGCTGGATATATAATTTGTACCGTATGATCGTGGAATAGGCCTCTTGGGGATACCATGCTAAAAAAAAACGCACCAGTTCACTCTACCTCATGGGTGGTGTGAAAATGAGAATGAAAATCATTAAATCTTCTTCGATTCAATGCAGTAGTCGATTTATTAAAGGGGGGACACCGGAGATTTTCCCTGGTGCGCGAAGATTTTATCCCCAATTGTTGATTCCGAACATCACCAGAACCAGACAATGGGCTTAGACTTAAACTACCATAAAATAAAAGAAAATGAAGCAAAATTCCCCCCCCCCCCCCGCTCTCCCGGTATCTTCAACTTTATTTCAGCTACAACATGATTAGTCCTGATTACCTTCTACTTCTTTAATTTGAAACAGTTAAATAGTCACTTGCAACGAAATAGAAACAATATTAAATTTTCTTGGTTAAAGGAAGACCTATGTAAAGAACTGACTTACAATTTAAAAAGAAAATTGTGGAGTAGGGTCTTATTTCATCAAAATAACTTGTACATGTTTGCAAGCGCCAGAATTTGTGTCTTTGTTTGCCAGTTTGGTCCCATTTCCTCCTTTAAGCAATGCAGCAACCATTCATTCCTTTGCATGTCATAAATCATACCTTTTTCCCTCCAGAAGAGAAGGGTAAGTTCGGAATCTTGCTTAGAGCAAAACCCGCTCGGAACGTAAGGAGCTGAAGGAACATAAGAACCTCGGAGCCACTTCGGAGCCGGAGCCATAATAAGGAATAGCTCCAGCTGCGGAGCCGGAAGCAAAGGAGCTAATTCCCAAAAGGAGCTGGAACGCCCATCACTAATGCAAAAGGATCCCAGCAAGAGGCAGCTAGTGGCTCAAGCATGTACTGAAACGGATCCGGCCACCAGAGAATGGTTCTGCTTTATTTTGGGTACCCCCTCGTGTATATATATATATATATATATATATATATATATATATATATGGCCGGGAGACCGGGACTGTCGCCCCAAAATGCTTCTGCCACTAACTGGGAGGAGACCCCTTAATTCCTCTTGCTGAGACTTAAGGGAACCGACCGGGGTAGATGCCTAATGTCCAATCCATACGTTCACGTCGTGGGGCCTGTTAATACCCAAGCAACGGCTTGGCGAACGAACATGGATGGGCTGCTCACCAACCCGCATTAGCTGACAGCGTGGTGATTCAAATGTCAGCACCCCTCCATTCTTTACATATGATGACAAGCAAGGAAACAGCCTCGGAGGCCCTTATTGCCCGGAGGACGGAATGCAGCTGGCAACGGCAGCGGTCAGTCCTGCAGGAAATCAGAGGGTCAACATGCCCGGGTTTGGACTGTAGACTGCCAGGACACCGACACGGCAACTCGAACGGACCTATACGTGGCGACCCTCAACTGTAAGTCACTTGCAGGAGAGGACAAATTAGAAGAA
>JAGDQP010016075.1:16649-38589 GCA_022664845.1 Lepisma saccharinum | reverse complement strand
ATATATATATATATATATATATATATATATACACTTAGATATCGTACCGATCTCAATAGGTATATTTTTCTTCGAAATCTACCTAAAAAATGAATGAATGATAATTTTTCTGATAAATTTCTATCAGAAATAGCCAATATTAGAAGTCCAAACTGTATCAAAATGAAGTTACAAATATTGAAAAGCAAAATTGGCATGTTCCTTATGCGCATAACAGACCTTACATGTGCCACATTTCAAACGTGAATAAGACACATAACTTATAGGATGGAAACTAAGTTTGCGCCAAACTAATATAAAAAATCTTCTCTTGAAATAACAAAAATGGGGGCCATTTTCTACTCATATCTGAAAATTTATCAGTTCCGGACATGCCACTCTCGATAGCGCCTATTGGGAATATAACGTTCTAATAATTACAACACTAATGAACTTGTATTTATAAAAATTTGCACAGTGTACGTCAGAGGTTAAACGGGCCATCGGGTCAGTCGGGTGACGCGGGGCTGTTATGGACCGCCATCGGTCTAGGATTCGAACTCGGTGATTCGACAGAGACCCGATAACCCAGACAAAGGAGAGATTTTAATTACATCCTTGCGTTTGAACAGTGTTTCTTTCGGGGGTGACCAGGACCGGAGATCTTACTCCCAGAGCACGAAAAATACGATGCCGAAATTCCCAGTTAATTAGATTTTCCAGACAAGGTCAATCGGGTTACCGGGTCATTCGGGTAAGTTTTAGACAGGGTCACTTATGTTTGGGTCAGGCCCGGTAACCAAGTCATCAAAAGTGACCCGGTTTTACCTCTGGAACACGCACAAAAAGAGAGTCTGTGTAAGAGAAAGAAGAATAAAAGAAAAAGGTGAATCGAGAGGGAGAAGAGAAAGAGGCGTTACCGCCCATACAATTCATTTTATCTTATCTTAAGAGAAAGAGGCGAACACATGTTGAGAAAACGTCAAGAAAGAGGGAGAGAGAAAGACAAATGAAAAATAAGAAAATTACATTATCATTATGCTAAAGAACACACACATTGTTTGCGGTAAGGGCGTAAGCCATAGTGCTGTTACCGCCCACACAATTCATTGTATCTTTATCTTACACACACTGTTTACTCTTATCCTCGCCATTGATCCCTCGTAAGTTCTCCTACCAGAGATGAATCTCTATTTGCAGCCATTATTTTATGGGCAAAAAGACACTACCTGGTTGGTAATCGAACCGAAGTATTCAGTTTAGAAGTCTAGCACGATAGCGATACTCCACAGGTTACTCTACCCAAAACATGCTTAACAAATGGTATAGTGCTTATTTCTAAGAATAATAAAACGAAAAGCGAACTTTATATCAGTGAGGTGTTCTTAATTGTCCTGTTAACTCCCATAGACTTTATTTTGTCTTTCCCAACCAATATTCGTAAATCGTCTTCTCTATCGTGACACAGGTTTTTGCTTCTACATTCCTAAGGATTCTCCGTTTAGTATGAGAAGTCACTATTTGATTCTTCATGATCGCTTTGAAAAAAAATTGGCTTGAATAGAATTAGAACCTCTGTTGGCTAGCTTTAGTACTGAGAGGTCGACCACGTTACCCCTGCATCATACTCATAGCTTAAAACATTACCCAAACATTACTAACTTCAGAGTTGATGTTTGAAAACAACAGCTTCTTCCTGTCAGTTGTTTACTCCAAGGTGTACACTGAAATTTATTTATTCGACGACTTATAGACAAATTAGTGCCAACTAATATCCGAAATAACAAAAAATCTAGGAAAAATGAAACAATAACATCTTATGCAATAATTACAACGTACAATTTCAAAAGGTACACTTATCTGAATAAGTATTATTATTATTATTACAGTGAATCGGCCGATAACTGAGTTGTAAATCTCCGTAGAATAGAATTGAATATTATGGAAGGAAACTCTCTGAACAGCAGACTATATTAAAAACGAACACTGATAGCTTGATAATATTTCCTTTTAAGGGATAAACCTCTTTCTGCTTTAAATATTTTTCAGATGTAAGTCATTTTTTTATTACGAAGACTTCGACACCCTCCCCCATAAGCAAGCCAGGCAACGTCGGCATTTCTCCGTTAAAGGTGGGGCTGACGACGGGTTTTGAAAGATTCTAACAAGGAACAGTCTTTGGCCGGCGGGTGCTGGGCGGTTCTACGCCCCAATGCCGGCAAGTTTGGAACCAAAATGGGACCGGAAAATGGTTCGACAACCAAACGCGTTATCTGTCGGTGCCGACCTAACCCCAACTATTTCCCAACTACTAGTGGTGGTCGCGGCTATCCCCGACGGCGGCCGACCAAAATCTCCATATTTGGTTGGCGTTTCGCCTGCTGGGTTATGTCGCCGGCCTCGGTCGTCCCTGAAAAACACTGTTCAAACGCAAGGAAATAATTGAAAGCTCTATTTTGCCCTCTGGATCAGGGGACCGAAATCTGGTTACCGGGTCAGCCCCTGTCGAAAACTTCACCCGATTGACATGGTGACCTTTCAGCTCTGCTTCCAATAATTTGTAACAAACGCAAGGCAGGAAACTGACTACTAGAATATAAACTGACATTTAGAACTCAAACGCTTAACAGCTTATTTTTAATCGTGCTTAAATTCTTTTCTATAATGTTTGCATTAGAAAGTAATGAAATATTAATCGGATGTATGCAGAAATATGCTTTAACGTTTTCAATCCATTCCATTAAGAGTGGACACGTGGTGGACACTATGAAGTAATCAACTACGTTTCTCAAGGTTCTTAAGTGTGGAATTTATCTTTGTACTGTCAACATTGTTTTTTTTTCTTCTGTAGCTTTTATTCTGCGTGGTTGCATCTATTTTATTATTTGAAAAATAATTTGAATTAAAATTAAAAAATAGAAAATTGTACTTACCAGAATTCAGACTCACGAACTCAATATTTTTTTTAAAAAAGAAAGGAAACTGTACTCACCAAAGTTTGAACTCCGGACACCAGGCGTGAGAGTTGAGCACGCTAACCAACATACCACAGACGACTATTTTATTCTGATGATAAGAAGACAGTATTCGCTGAAAACTATCTATATTTTACGGATCTCCGATCTCATGACAAAAAATTCTAGTGCGTGATCTTCTGCGTTCTGCCCTTATTGTAACAACAAGCGAGTGACCCAGTCTAACATAAACATAAGTGACCCGGCGACCAAGGCCAAAATTTGACCCGAATGACCCGGTCTGCACAATATAATTAATTGGGAATTTCGGTGTCCTATCTTTCGTGCTCTGGGGTAACATGTGTGATACTGGTCACCCCTAAAAGAAACACTGTTCAAACGTAAGGATATAATTTAAAATTCTGCTTTATTCTCCAGGTTAATGGGTCTAAATCGGGTCACCAGGTCAGGCCTGGTTCGAAGCCTAGACCTGGTGACCCGGTCCAAAGCTTAATCCAATTGAACCGTTTCAGCTCTGCTTAAAGTCAGTAGCCTTAACCCGCACGCCCATGTGAGTTGGTTCTTTTTTATCAACAGATTCGACTTATGGCTCATAGCGAATAAATTTTAAGGATTTGTAGAAATCCACATTGTTAAGTGGAGAGCTTAATTCTAGTAAGTGACCAACATACGTAATACGAAATTTTAGTTTAAATTGAAGGAAAATGTAACATTGAGACTATAAGATTCTGTGCTAAACTATCTGTTGGAGAAATGCAGAGAAATTCTGAATGACAGAGGAGGAGGAAAGAGAAAGGATAAAAATGTAGGTCTATAACATATTCATTAATGCAATATCCTTAAAATTGATCATCTGGAGCATTTCCTGACAAACAGGTATTTATAACATTTTTTTTTTTTTTTTTTTTGTAAGATATAGGAAACACTTGCAATGAAATATCGGATAGCAAGTATAGTTCTCACATGCATAGCAGAATGAACGAGACAAAGGATAAAACAACATTTTCAACGGATATGAAGATCATTGTCATTGAACACCGGAAATTCAGTCATGTTTCTTCAGAATGTTTTGTAAAGGTGTTCATGTTAGCTCAGTGGTAGAGCGCGGGACTCCCAACCATAAAGTTTTGAGTTCAAATCGAACAGAGACTTTCTCTTTATTGTAAAATTGCACCAAAATATACAAGGAGTGTTTGCTACGAGAAACATTTTCAAAACAGTTTAGGTAGATCTAAAAAAGGCTATTTTGGGAGTTGGATAGGGGATACTAATATTGTATCCAAGACCCTTCTGCATTTATTACACGTTCCATTCTTCTGGGCATGGAATGTATTAAACGGCTGACAAATCTATCTTCTTCTCCTGCCTCGGAAACAAGGTCCCACAGTTCATCCCAAGTTCTTGGTGAATCTTCCTCAGGCCAACTGTTCCTTAAAGTACGCTTCATCCCTGCCCACACATTTTCCATGGGATTGAGATCTGCTACAGGAGACGGCCAGTCAATCAAATCAACCTCAGGCTCCTTGCAAAACCACTCCTGAACCACACTGTAAGATAAAATGAAGTGTATGGGCGGTAACAGCACTATGGCTTACGCCCGTCCCGTTGAACCACACGGGAAGTATGTATTGGAGACTGGTCATCTTGGAACTGAATGACACCATGAGGCTGAAGTACTCGTACTGATGGCACCATGATACTACTCATGATGTTTAAGTACTCAGCACTGTCCAAGTGACCTTCGATTCCGTGAAGCTGTTCTCTACCGCGACTGGAAATCCAACCCCAACATGAAACAGATACATTACCACTTCGATTGCAAGTCAAATATTCAGGGTCATATCGCGTGCCCCTCAAACGATACAATACGGCGCTTGTGGGATCATATCGCCCCTGATTCGATGTTGTGAATATGGATTCATCTGAGAAAGCTACGTTTTCTCAGTTGTGATCCAAATGTGCAAATGAGAGACGGTAAATTTTGTGTTCATCTGAGAGTCTTTTCTCCACGGCAACAACACGGCCACTCACCCAGCATGACAAAGTCTTTGGAGAGCTGTCTGCGGACTACCAGGAAAGTGGGATGATTCCCTTACCTGTCTTGACGCCCTTAGTGGGTCTAACCGGGCTTCGTTTACTAATATCGCATCTTGAGCCTCGGTAGACACATGAAGTCGACCAGAAGATCGTAAAGTGCCAATATGACCTGTAGTACGATACTTTCGAATCCAGCGCCTGACTGTATTGTCCGGGATGGCCATTCGTCTGCCAGCTGAAGTAGCAGTATAGTCCTCCCCCTCCCATAAGGTAAATACAGCTGAACGTCGGTCATGATCAGCAATGCTCTGAGCTGTAAGAAAAAAAAAACAAGTAACAGTTGGTAACTGGCATGCGATTGGTTACTCGCTGGACACGCCCTCAGTGGGAAACGCATTGTCCAATATTCGCGCAAAGAATCTTAAAATGGCGCAAGGAATCTACACATTTGTCATGAAAATACAGTTACGTATATTTCAGTTTCTCGGGTAAAGAGGAGAAATGCTAATAACGTTTCATTCCAATAGTATAATACAATAATAATTTTCATAACGGAATTGTCATCAATAAGAAAAGCTGTTTAAAAACGTGAATTGTTATACTGCTTTTACACGTATAAAATATACATAGTGGGTTTAAACCTAGAAACAACCACCACAGATTTATTCTGTTAGACAGACGGAAATAAATATCATTTCGCAAGCGGAAAGTTTGTTTTACTATCACTAAACTAAACCAATCTAATCTTCCTTATCTAAAATCGCTAATGTATAAAATGGTGCACTTGGCGTGACTCAATCTGGTGGTGTTTTAATAAGACAAATCTTGGCAATATTTCTTCGACTGTAAAAATAACTCATGGTTAAGGCTTTTGCTTTCTAAATCACCACCACAGGAACATGGGTTCGAGCTCTGGTCGGGTAAAGCATTTTTCTTGATAGTCAATAAGACAATAGTAACTTCTCTTGATCAAATGACAAAAGTATAGAATTCTCGAGTAAGCAATTAAGCCATCTGTACTATTACGTTAAACCGACCGTGATCTCGAAAAAAAAAAGCTTCTAAAAAGACATACAAAGTAGCGAATAGTAGTAGCGTTGGAACCAGTGAATAAGATTGGCGTCAATTTCCTTTCTTCTGATGCTGAGAAATAATATTATAACACGATCTCAGTAAAGAGAGAACTATGTCCGATTTATTATAACGGTTAACGTTTTGGACTTTGAATCTGTAGATCTAGGTTTGATCCCAGCTAAGCCACGATTTTTTACAAATTAAACTTGTATGATAATGATGCCCTGGCTACGAAATGCAAATAATGGACAATCGAGAAATTAATAAGTATGTGTGTGATCGTAATACATCAATGAAATTTTCAAGGATAATCTAATGCTCTTTCACTTTTCTTCGCATTCTTCTTTTCTTAGATCATCTCGTGTTTCTCTCTTCCTTTAGTTCCCTTTCTCTCTGTATTTTGTTTGTTTATGTATGTGTAAAATAGTGAGAGAGAGAGGCGGTGAGGGTAAGGATAACTGTGGGTGTTCCTAAATTCTCCAGAAAATCAATTTTGAAATAATATTGCCATTACTAAATATGTATGACCTACATTTTTATCCTCTTTCTCTTTCCTTCCTCCTCTCTGTATTTCTCCAATAGATAATTAAGCACAGAATTTGATAGTCTCAATGAACAGACAAGAACCATTTTACTTTGTATTTTACTAATTTTAAAACGATGAATATACGTTTAATGCTATGGCCCTAGGTAATTCTCTAATGATGCTAGAGATTGTCTGAAAATATTCTAGCTTCCTGTATCCCAAATTCAGAAATTGGGAAAATCTAGACCTCCTAAGTATTACAATTAGGAAATTCCGAAACACCCGATATAGCAGATTTTGCACACACTTAATCAGAAAATGGCAAAGAAAATTTTCGAATTTATTTCCATTACTCAATTAGTGAAAGTGTGGACTTACATGATTTCTTCCCTACAACCCTGTCAAATTTTTGTCATGTCTCATATTTTTGATTATGAGATTCTCACTTTCTACAATTGCAAAATTCCAAAATTTCGACATTCTAGAATTCGAAAATTCTTACGTTCCAGAATTAATGACTTCCTAATGCTACCTATTCGACCACCGTTGGTTCTTATAAAAGACGTCACAAAGCCCCAAGTTGAAGCGTTTCACGAATTTGTAATCTGAGCAACAAATTTCGACAGTTCGAAGGAACCAATAAGTTTCGAATCCATCCGCCTGCGTATTTTTATTATTTATTCAAGATACTATAAACATGCCAGGTTAGATTTCTGGGAGCATGTAAGTATAGATTTTAGCCCTTCATTTCCTTTGTTACATTTCCCTTACTCAAATGTCTAATGCTCTCTCTCTCTCTCCTTTCCTGTTTCTCTTTATGGCTCTGTAGTACTGGCATCTATCGTCTCATTTCTTCTCTCTGTGTTTTTTAGTTTCACCGCTTTGCCTATTTCTGTATGCCACTTCATCTAAATTTTCCTTCATCGGTACGGATTGATGCATGTTTCGGGAAATTCTGTGCAACAGTTCTTTGTTGATTTTAGTTTCAGAGGAGGGAAGGGGAAAGAGACAGAATAAGCTTTTACCTGAAGGAATTATATAATAAAAAGGCTAGTTGGGTGAACTATCAGATAGGAGTTGAGAGTCGCAATTTTTCTGAGGGGGAATGCACTAACAACATCACTTTTTCGTCAGCGCGTGTAAAAGCTTCCATTCATTCGGAAACAGGAACGACGAAGTACACACCCTTCGTAGCGCAATTACGTGGCCACTTCCAACTCACACGTATATTTCATCCTGTGTCACAGTGTGACAGTATCTTTGTTGCGAAATAATATGGAAGTCCATGTCCGACTTTGGTCACTTTTCTGTATATTGCAAACCTGTCATTAAAAGACAATTACGTATGTTTCAGTTTCTCGCGTAATGTATCAGTAGAAACGCTAATAAGTTCAAACGATTAGAACAAACCGCCTTACTCAAATTAGACAATAAGTAGTGCATCTTACTTTGCATAACTGTGATCAGATATTACACGAATAAAGTGCGTACATAATAATACACAACTTTATCAATGAGTAAAATAAACGCCAGATGCAAATGTCTCGCATTTAGCGATTATAGTACTGTATTTCAAGAACGTAAATCCCATGCTGTAATGAGAATATTGAGAAGTAACCTCCGTATGACAAATAGCTGCAGACAAATATACTACACACAGTTATTTATTGCTATTACACGCTTTGCTTAATTTGTATTTAACATTCACATATAATATACCGACGTTCTGTTAACACCCATCACCTCGCACTTGTTATATTTTAAACATAATAATTAGTTATGTCCTGAAATGATTGTATGAATTATATACAGCCGATTAATTTTATCTAATTATTCATGGTTTGAGGAATATAGTACATACAATTTTTTTCACACAAACGGGATTCGAACCCACGACCTTACGATTAGAAGTTCCACGCTCTACCACTCAGCTAACATGAAAATCATTACATAACTGCTTCTGAAGAAATATTACTGAATTTCCTGTGTTCCATATCCGTTGAAAATGCTGTTGTATTTTATCCTTCGTCTTGTTTATTCTACTCTGGATGCGAGAACTTTGTTTGCTTTCTCTTCATTGCGAATGTTCTTTTACATATGGTAGATGACAAAACCAGCACGTACTCACATGTATGCATAGTATCGAAATCATTAAGTATTTAAATGAATGTTACTTTTTTCTGCATTTAATAACATTTCAATACATCTTATTGCACTTAAAAGATGTCTGCACAAATTTTTCCCAATTGCGAACCTGAGAATCCTTGGGGGCTCGAACCTGACATCTTTGGATTACTGTTTCCAGTGGTGCTCACCCCCCCCCCCCCCCGTGTGATTTTACCCCCCGCCCGATGGTAGAATTATGAAAATTCAAATTGAAATTCTGTGTACAAACACTTTCAGCAACACAATTTCTCGTGCCAAATTGCCTGTTCTATCACCCATAATTTTAAGTTGAAATTCAAAATTCTTCGTGGACCCAAAAACATCTCTCAGCAAGCAAAACCCAAAGAACACTGGCTAAAATTCAGGCACACCTACGTCAAAAGTCGAAAAAATCTGATGGTACTGGAACGGTTTCAAGATTGCGGCCTAGGATAAGGAATATCTGATCTGAGGCTACAGTTACATGGAAGTTGCTGGGAGAGTATTACTGTAAAATATTAAAAATGCTATTACATAAAAAAAACTACTATAACCGATTAATTCAAATATCAATCTGGTCTGGTGCAACGAATTTTAACGCATATAAAATATACATCGAAACAATGCTTCAATCAAAGAGGATTGATGACTTTGCCTCTGGTTAAACATGGACAAGGTAAGGACTGGGCAAGGATCTGTCATCTAAATATGACTCCTTATAAGTCCAAACTCTGGACAAAACACAATATGAACTTCAAACTAAAGTGGGATGACTAGTTACGTAATTAAGAGGGCTTTCGGCATCGAAATAAAATTATCAGCTAATTTAAAATTTTTTCGTAAATATCTCCTAATGTAATAAAGTTAAAAAAAGTGCAGATTGAAGTGCCGTAGACAATATGCTTTTCTGGTAAGAGATGTAGTTAGTAGTTATACGACTCCTTTAAATACTTCTGCTATATAAGAAAGCAGGAAAGAAAATTTGTTCGTGCTAACACTTCGATTTTCCTGCTTATTAAACGACGGTCGTGTCTGACAGAATCATAAGGAAATAATTGCACTCAAAAATCATATTGTGTAAGGCATTACGTTTTAATTTTTTGCTTAATTTCATTTATCTTGGAGGCATTTACGAAACTATATAAAATTAGCCGGTAATTTAATTTCTTGCCGAGAGAGAGGCAAGTCATTATCGCAGCAGTAAAAATTGAAAATAACGAGGTGGTTCATAAATTTACATATGTTTCTTCCAGAACTAAGGAGGGATTCGAACCACCACTTCTAAACATTTTGTAACCAACAATATCACTGCGATGCCTTTATGCTCAGAAAATCTGACATTATAGATTCGGTTTCTCACGTAAGTTTTATCGCTGTCTCTTTATAAACGTGAATTATTTAAAAGGGTGGTGGAAAGGGCGGCAAAATTTAACTCCCCCCTCCCCTTCCGTAGGAAAATTTCTAGATTCGGCACTGCATCGCGACGTGATCGGTTGATCCATTCTAGGTACTGCGCTGTACTTTACCATCTGTTACAGCTTCAAACAGCGGGGAAAAGGCGACCTCTATAGGAGAAAATATCTCATTATGAAAAATTAATCAATACGTTCGAACCACTATACTCAATATGAAAAATCATTCATCAATACTTTCATAAATGCAAATTGAAAACCTTAATACCGTTGAACCATTGAACAAATTGGTCACTAGCTTAGTATAAAGGACAAAAGAAAAATGTTATGTAATGTGTTATCCGTAGTTGCTCTTCCATAAAAAGAAACTCTTCCTTTCGATTAATTTTTATAACCTCCCTCAAATAGATTTTTAACCCCCTGTTCCCGAAGATACCCGAAGTTAGACTTAGAGAATTTTCAGCTCTAAACAGCCCTATCAATGCAGTCAACCTTTTTGGAATAGGGTGTACAATGTATATTTATTTAGTGACAAAACAACAGGTCCTAATTATAGTGCTGAGCTTTACAAAGTAGTTGTACAGAGTTTATTGACAATGTCATCTCCAAATTCTTTAGGCGACATATAGCATGTCCAAATCATTGTGAACTATACAGAATCTGTTATTGTACAAATTCTCCAGATTGGTGACCTCATCAAGATATTGGTTCTTGCTTTTTTACGGTGGAAGAGACCAGAATTATTAACGCGAGTTTTAGATGATGGGACACGAAACTGTAATGTTGAAACTAAATCTATATATACAATCTAACTTATTTTGAATAATTTTTTTGAGAAATAACAGATCAACAATGTGGCGCCTTTGTTCCAAGCTCTGAATATTAAAGTTCTTAATGACTGCATTGTAACTATCATAAGCAGGATAGATTCGAGTCTCTTTAAAAGTCAGGAATTTAAGGAATTTTGATTGGATTTGACTGGATAGAAAGAATTCTCTCTGAAATAACTTTCCCCAGACATATCTTAAGCGATGGTGTATTGTCTCGTCTTCATATGTATTGTATACACATGATTTGTGATATCGGGGTTGGTTATTGAAAACTTTATTAAATTACCAGGTTAATAATTCTTAATTTTTTAAGAGATGGCGCTGGAAACAAGGGTTGGTTCACAGTCTAATCTCTTGTCATTTTGTTGCCATGACAACAACTTTAAAAATACCATTGATGTTTAAACGATTTCGAATTCGGGTCATATTTTTTTCCTGTGATAAACATGTCGAGTTTCGAGCCCAATAAAGAGCATTTGCGTCACATACTGCTTTTCTTGTTCAATCAAAAAGAAAAACGCAAGTAAAAGCCGTCGTATACTTGTGGAAACTTACGGTGACAATGCCCCAATGCAAGACGCTTGGGTGCGTTGGTTTAGACGATTCAAAAGTAGTGATTTCGACTTGAAAGACAAAGAACACCCAGGTCAAAAAAAAAAAAAAAATGAAGATGCCGAATTACAAGCATTGTTGGACGAAAACGATACGCAAACTCAATAGCAAATGGCAGAGAGGTTGATTGTTGTTGCCGAACCATTTGTGATCGTCTGCATGCCATGGGAAAGATCCAGAAGGCACGGAAATGGGTACCACATTAGCTGAACGACATACAGATGGAAAAGAGAAAAACGGTTTTGCTTTCTCGGCATGAAAGAAAGACTTTCTTCCATCGGATCGTTACTGGAGACGAAAAATGGATATATTTCGATACTCAAAAACGCAGAAAATCATGGGTTGACTCAGGAAAACCATCAACATCGACCGCAAGACCAAATCGCTTTGGAAAGAAAACAATACTGTGCATTTGCTGGGATCAGAAGGGTGTCGTGTACCATGAGCTTCTGAAACCAGATGAAACATTTAAGAGCGTTTGCTACCGTCAAAAAATGATCAATTTGAACCATGGATTGATCGAAAAGCGACCAGAATGGACTACAAGACACGGCAAAGTTATTTTGCAGCACGACAACGCCCCATCACAAACAGAGAAAGCGGCCATAGACACCATTCCTGTACTTGGCTGGGAACTCTTGCCCCACCCGCCGTAGTCACCAGACTTGGCCTCTTCCGACGACCACTTGTTTTCATCGACGTCTCACGCACTTTCCATGCAACAGTTCAATAATTACGGAGATGTCGAAAAGAAGCTTCATGACTGGACCACCTAAAAAGATGTACAGTTTTTCTGGGAGGGCATCCACAAATTACCAGAGAGATGGAGAAAATGTGTGACTAGCAATGGCCTATACTTTGAATAAACCACTTTGTACCTTCCTCCCACATTAAACGCGTTTTTCGTCAAAAAAAAATAATAATTATTAATCGGCACACCTGGTATCAATTTCCCAGTTCACTTCTTTGATCGATGGTGAGATTTTCTATGGAATTTACTTTCTTCCTGATTTCCTTGACTGTGGTTAATGTACTCTCGCTCTTATTCTTCTCTTTTCCTTGACTAATAATTGTCCTGGACCTGTGAAATATACTTTACCATTGTCAAAGGGAAAGCTAGTCCTTAATTTCAATTGGGATATAAGTTTAAAGGCTGCCTCGCTGTGTGCGCCCTCTTCAACCTTCAATTTGTGGCTGCCACTTCTCTTTCCCTCATCTCTACTTGGTATCGATCTAATAAATTCTTCCTGTCTACCTACTCACTGATCTGAATTTTCGGTGCCGCCTCTGACTCCTTGATGGACAATGCATATGTTTACCTGTTCAACATGAGGATTTCTTCTATTGAAATTGTTGTTTCAATTTGGTATGAAGTATTTATTACTATTGTATTCAGAGAATTCTCTATTACCACTACTCTATCCCCTTTCTTGTCGTTAATTCTGGGAGGTTATTATTATTATTATAAATCTTGAAAACGTTATTTCTTCTAGTTCTGATACAATCTTCTTTTCCGAGAAATTCTAACAATCCCTTGAAGATTAGCTGTTAATGACTTAACACATTATATTCTAATATTACTACTGTTTTCAAGGCAGTCTATCATAAATACATTTACATTTTGCTCAGAGGTGGATTTTTCCTTATCTCTCACTTAAAATAACTGTGCATGGAGTTAGGATATAATAAATCAGTTTAAGAGTTTATATAAACAATGTGTAATTCAATATACATTTACATATAAGCTAGATATTGTAACATCACCATTTAATATTAAAAGCATTTGACATTTTTTGTACAATGTTGTATTTCGTGTGTAAAAAGTTTCGCGATTTCTCACTATTCATTCCATCTAACCATGATGAATAAATATTTAACACTAACAAATTATCTTCAGGCAGCTGCTTTGGGAGATTATTATACATTTCTTCTAATTTCAAAATTAATTCTTTAGTTTCCACTCCGCTAACAGGTCGTACTTGAGCACCTCCATTAAGGCATCCTGAAAAGTAAAGAACAATAAATTACCAAACAAGAAAATTGAAACTAATATCGAACCATTAAAAAACCAATGAGTAACACTACGCCGATCACAATTCATAATATTTCCAAACTTTCACACCAGGAAAGAAAAGAATATTTAATTTTGAATCATTTATGGTCTTTAGGTATCTATGGAATGCAAGGATAGGAGAAGGAGTCGGCCAGGGCCTAAGTTGAAGGTACTATCCCGGTATTTGTTTGGTGTGGCTGAGGAAAAATCCTTTTATAATATTCAAAAAGGTATATATCGTACATACTAAAATATTATCAACGATAGAGTACATACATTATTTGAAGAGGGCTGGAGCAAAACGACTACACTTCACGAAAGTAAATTTTAGTAGAAGACAAAACAAGCTATACCATATGGAAAAAAAAACATCCTGTTAACTAGGGATTTGATTTTACCCTCCTATTATACCACAATCGCAAATCTTTCCGAGAGATCTAACGAATGGTGCTAACATCTCATCCTCACCTTAGAATGGACTTTAATATTTCCGCTCTGGACTCTTCATTTCTAGGTTTTAAAGCAGGCAGAAGTCGCAAATTGTTGTCACGTTTCAGTTTACCTACAGTTATTACCAGCGATTTTCAATCAGAATATTATATTTTAGCAATAAATCATAATTCGAAAAATTTGACAACACTACAAGACGAAACAGAAAATGATGTAAAACTAAAGCATATACTGTATAAATGGTTTGAACATTTACCGACTTATCAAAATCTTATTTGTAAAGCATATTATATTGGGTTGGTGCGAATGAAATTACCGCTTTGACGCCTGGTTGGAAATATACCTCAGCAACATAACAGGGATCGATTAAGGCTACGCATCAGCAACCAAGCTGAGGTACCCAGACATCAGGAGGCAATGTGTTGTTGAACTGGGTCGTACTAAAGTGCACCATGGACAACTTATAATTGCGAGTGAGTTTTCTTTATAACTGGGGAATTCTGCACAGCAAGCCACAAAAAACACTAACAGTGCATTTGGGACAGGAATTGCGAATGAACGCACCATTCGCCGTTGGTTTGCAAATTTCGTTCAGGTGACACAACACTGCAAAATGAGTCCCGTGGGCACCGTCCAACATCATGTTCGGAAGAACTGCTCAGGAACACAGTGGAAACGGATCCTCAGAAAAGGGTTTGTGCCACTGCAGACGAGTTCAGCATACACCATACCACTGTCAGTCGGCGGCTCCGTGCGATCGGTAAGGTGAAAAAGTTGAACTCATGGGTGCCACATGAGTTGACACCGGCCAACAAGAATCGCCGAATAGGGGTGTGAAGTTCTCTGAGTGTAAGGAATAAACGGGAAGATTTCCTGTATCGGACTGTCACTTCAGATGAAAAATGGATCTGTTATGACAATCGTAAACGGTCAGGAAATGGCTGGATCATGATCAACGTCTAGGACGGTGTCCTAAACCACCTCTGCACCCACAGAAGGTAGTGTTGCTGGTACGGTGGTCTATGGTGGGAGTGATTTATCGCGTCTTTGTCAAGAGAGGTGAAACAATCACTGCAGGTCGTTACAGTGCTGAACTCCACGAATACACCGCAAACTTGTTCACAAGCATCCAGCAATGGTCAACAGACACGGTGTCCTCATGCTGCATAACAATGCCCACCCACACGTCGCGCAAAGAACGGTGCAGGTTCTCCATGAGTTGCAGTATCCGCCCGCCGTATTCCCCCGATCTCTCTCTCAGACTACCACCTCTTCCGGGATCTCAATCACTTTTTGGCAGGAACTACCTTTCCTGATGATCGGGCGGTGCAACATGCAGTTGAGGATTTCGTCGCATCGTAGACTCTAGACTTCTTTCGCCACGGAATCCAATCGTTGGCTGAGTGATGGGAAGGGTGTGTGACTGCAGACGGCGACTACTTTGATTAACCAGGTAATGTAGTTATCATTATTTAGCCTTTGGACATAACGCACCTGGGGAGGATATTTCATTCGCATCAACCCAATATGAGACGTGCTGAAATAACAATCCAAAATGAATGTTTATTTTGGGGCTGCAGACTGATAGTTCAAACCTTATATCGAAATCATATCTTGTGTAATATTCACCAAAATCACTTAAGTTTAAATCGCAAAAAGCAGTTAATATGAAATTACTATTAGTGGTCAGTTTACGAACTAGAATTAGAAGCTTACCTAACATAATGTCAACCATGCCAAAAGGTTCATAAAGGCAATTACAGGAAGAAAAAAATAATCGGACATTGAAGGTGAGCGTCAATATCATTCACAGATATTTTTTTCATCCCGCAGGTCACATGTATTTTTACCATAATTATTCTAAATGGGTTCAAGTAAAACAAGTAATACACAATACAGCCGAGGAAACTATAAAGATACTTGAAGACACCTTCAATTTCATTGTCTTTCCAAGAATCATAGTAGCCGATAATGGCCCTCCATTCGTCTCATGGAAATTTTCCAGTTGGTGTTATAACCAGAATATTAAAGTGATACACACGCCTTCCTACCATCCTCACAGTAATAGCTAAGTAGAGCGAGCTGTGCAGCTGAAGTAGTATATATAAAGAAGAGTATCAACAACCAAAGAGAAACAAAGAGTAAATACGTATTGGAAGACGGGAGCAAATGAGAATTTATCTACAACTGGCACACAAGTTCGATGTAGAAATGCTCCTCACCAAGGGCGCCCATCACAGTGGGTGGCAAGGGGGCTTCCCTAGGCAGAGAAAATTATACTTCGCAAGGTAGAAAACAAAAATAAAATGTTTGTACTCTTTCTATATTTTATTTTTCATTATTCATTGTCAACACAACAGGCTTTATAGCCCAATTAGAGCGTCGATATTTACAATGCTCATTTACAGACATTTTAATTACAATATGTCTAAATGTTTTGGAAGACATATCACATATAACCAATTCGATGCAAGTTCTACACATTTCACTGTAGGTAGTACATATTCTTCAGATTGGTGACTTCGTCATTGCAGTGGAAGAGACCACTGTTGTATACGCGAGTTTTTAATGACAGGACACGAAACAATGATAACTGTGCAGCCTAAGTCATTTTGAATTATTTTCCTAAGAAATAATAGATCAGAAATGCCTTTGCCTTTTATCTACATCTTTTATAATGTAGAAACGTTGTTAAACTCTCTTCCCATCCTTATTACAAATCATAACATTTTAAAAGCTTCAGTTGTAATATTTGTTATGTAGTTGTTAAACCTTAATTTCATATCAAACGTGACACTAAGATCTTTAAGTACGTCGGACCTACTTAATGCATACTTATGAATTTAATATTAAATCAATAAATCGTTTTATTTCTACTGAATGATGAAACTTCGTATTGACCGAAAGTTAATTGATAGCGCACCAGTTAGTAAAGTTGTCTAAACTATCCTGTAGTTTTATGGCATCTTCCATGGAATTAATTTTAGCATATATTTTGAGGTCATCCCCAAATAACACTTTTTCATTATCCGATATAAATTCCGGTAGGTCATTAGTGAATAAGAATAACAATGGTCCAAGATTCGAGCCTTGCGGGACGACAGTGCTGTATATTCATCAGATTTGTATTCCTTAAACAGAACAGACTGTCTGCGATTAGTTAGATAAGAGCACATGAACCTAATCAAGATGGAGAGAAGTGATAGTGATTTAATTTACCTAGTAATATAATGTGATTAACTCTGTCAAACACCTTTTCAAAGTCAATATAAATCACATCGACTTGCTTTCCTTTGTCCAACGAGTTTGCAATAAAATCTGTACCAAATGCAAGTTTCGTTACGGTGGACTTTTGTGAAACAAAGCCATGTTGTTTAGTTGAGATAACTGTTTCACATGATTAACAATTCGTTGATATGCAATCTGTTCAAAGACTTTTGCAAAGACTGGTAAGATTGCTATAGGCTTATGGTTGGTAAATTTCTCGTCTGTCGTTTGTTTTAGGAATAGGGTAAACTAAAACAGATTTCCATTTTTAAGGAAAATACATGTTTTAGTGCCAAGTTGAACGCAATCAATAGGGGATATATAAATAATTATATCAATACACTCTTTGACTATAGAGGAGGGTATGCCATCAGATCCAACTGTCGTTTTGGCTTTTAGATTCTTGACAGCCCTTTCTATTTCATTCAAATGTATTTGGTTAACAGACAGTATTCCGTTTTCTTCGTAACCCCTGGAATTACTATCAAAATTACTGCACGTTTGAAAAGAGGATACGAATACTGATTGGAAATACTGAGCAAACGTATTAGCTATTTGTCCTCTGTTGCACAAATCCCGATCTTCAAATTCTAATATATTTGGGGGAAGATTTTTTTTTTTTAATGAATTTCCACAGTTGACCTGCATCATTATTGATATTATTTTCAGAATTTGATATAAAGGTTTTAAAGACTATGTTTATGCCTTTCTTGACTTCCCTATGCAATAGAACAAATTCCTGATAGTAAGGTTTTGAATTTTCAATTTTGTATGCAGATTTTTTATGATAAATCGTTTTAACCTTGAATTTCCTAATAATGTCTTTAGTGAACCACCATAGATACTTTGGAACAGATTTCCTTTTGCAGGGGACACATTCGACAAATATTTCAGAAATAATATCATAAAATTTACTAACATTATTATACTATTTTAAGTATTCCCAATCAACTTCCAGTATACTCTAAGGTAGGATTAATGCACTTCATGACATGGCTCTTTTTAAGTTTTTGCGCCCTTAATTTAGTAAATATTATCGGTGATTAACCTGTTGATAACTTTTAGTAAATCATAGAAAAACTGTCCCTATATTCTTGGCCCCCTCTGAAAATCACAACATGGGCGTCCTTGCTCATCACAAAACACCAACACAAGAACGTGCTCTAAATAATTTATCATAGGGCTCGCAAGGAAAAGATTGGCAAAACATATATAGAATACATTTTTCCACAAGTCTATCTGACTTAAAGCGCTACAATTTCTTTGACATGAATTTGAATTTTATTTATAGCCTTTAGGTATCTAATGCTCAGGCCAAAATACGGGAGGGGAAAGGATTCGGGAAGGTCTCGGCCAAACTATGCTGAAGGTGCCATTCCGGCATCTGCCTGGTGTGTCTGAGGAAAGCCTTGGAAAAAACCTCAGGCAGGATGGTCGGCCGGTGGAATCGAACCCACGACCTCCGAATGCCACGCCAACGCTCTACCACTAAGCTACGGCGGTTCGGTCTCTTTAAACTGAGATACAGGTGTTTCGTCAGGATAGGAATCTTGGATTACTTGGAGAGGCGACAAGACATGTGAAAGAATGGGGTCTGCAAAAAAATAACATGTATTATGTAAACTCTATTGATAGTTACTTTGAGTGCGTTATTACGAAGCTTACTAGAAAGATTTTATCAATATATGTTTATGCTGTATACAATCCACCAGACTAGTGAAACAGTATATGAATTTTGAATTTATTGAGAGTAATTGTCCGATAGGAAGTACTATACTCTGTCTTAGGATTTTAACTTACCTGAGATAACTGATTCCAATTTCGACCACTTACATGCACCAAACAAGTGCAATAATTTGTATAATTTCATGCCATTATTCAAGTTAGTTTCGCAATGAGCACATGCAAATAATATTCGCAATGCCTGTGATCGCACATTAGAAGTCTTTTATGCAAACACGTTTCTCAAGCGCGTTCTGTAACACAATGGAAGAAAATTAGTGTGTTTACGCAAATATAGCGCTATTTTCTGCTGCCGCGTTCTAGAAGTCTGCCGTCCGTGTCCTACAGAACGCGAGCAGCTATTCTTTATAAACAGAGGAAGGAGCAGGTTGTGCTTTTCCTCCAGATCGTTGTCAGGCATTCTTAGGCCAGTTGCTCACACGTTTCCCTATATCTCATGTATAAAATGCACTGGCAATACCACCATCTTCACTTTTCTTCCTTGCTTTTTTCCCCAGCTGCTCAAGCGACATGTCGTAAGTGTTAAAAGAAAAGGGTACAAAAAAAAACTCGTTGCTGATTGATTTCAAGTTGCGCCATGCATAAAAGGTGTCTTAGATCTAGTTTTAACGAACGTTGTTGACATCACTATCTTTAGCGACGAATACCCCTTGTTACAAAAAATAACCACCACCCGGCATTGCTTTGTTCCTTTTTTACAAATCGATTGAAAAAAGAGAAATTAGAGTAACGTTACTGGGTTTAAAAATTTTAGAAAAGCTAATTTCGAACAAATGTATACTGAACTGTCGAGACTAAACTGCCATCTTTCCCATTTCGATGCTGTAGATCAATTTAATGTGATGAATTACACTACAATGAGCATATATATTCCTCATAAGAATAGTAACAGTAATAATTATCCTTCTTGTTTTTTTTTTTACCTAATATATCATAATTCTGAAGCTTAAATTCAATGCATACCACTATATAAAAATAAAAAAACAGTATAGAGGTAGGTTTTTATCGAGATGAATTTCGCAGAGTACATAGAGTTAAAATCAGAAATTTCATTAGCACACAATTCTTTCATATTAAGCTCAGAATACATATTCATGAACACCCGAGTCAATTTTGGAAATTTGTAAAAACAAAGAAAAAACATGTTTCATCCAGTTCCTTGAAATACAAAGACAAGAACTAGAAAATAATAGCGAAGCGTCTTGCTCTTTTGCGTTTATTTCCAATCTATATTTATAATAGTAGCACCCCAATACAAAACTGCGATTTTACCAGATAACCCTAGATACGAACTTTGAAACAAGTTTCGAATAAAAGAAATTAAAATGAAAGAAACTGAGGAAGCAATCAAAATGTATCCTACGGGCCGGACGAAATCCCACCTTATATAATAAAAGGTTGTGCTGAGATTCTTAAACATCTACGCATGTACTATATATTTTATAGAATTTATGTGTGAAAAGCTTGTGTACTACGTGACAAATGGAAAGAAAATTTAATGTGTCCTATTCCAATATCTGGGAATACGAAAGACGTAGAAAACTTTAGACCATTACACAATGGACCAGAAATCAAATCTGTTTCGGAAACATTTTTCTTCTGCTCTATTTTAAAGCACTAAAACTGACTTTCTCAATAAGCTGCTTGTAGCACGACAAGGACGTTTGAACAGGGTGGTAGCGTTATCGTATTTCGTGGTAGTAACGGAGGTTCTGGCTGGGGAGTTCAAATTTATTTATTGAGATGCGTAGTGAAAGCTTCGACAATGAGTGTTTTGTTTTCAATTAACTACCTGATTTGGATGGGAATTTAGAGGAAAGATTCTTAAATTTATTTTCACGTAATTGCATTTTAGTTACACGCTCAAAATGCTGAGGCAAATATTTTCTTAAATACAAGAAGGTAATTGGGTATTGTTATACAGCATCTTCTCTGTTCAAATAGAGTTATAAACCGAGTCCCACCGAGTCGCACTGTGAAAGTTTTACCAATTTGTAGGACACTTTACGTGATTTAATGTCTTACTTAAAATTTTTGCGCCTTTCTGTGCCTTCTTCTGAAATTCAAGTTTTTTGCAGAAACACGTATGGAGCAACATGATGAATTAACTTGAAAAAATGGATCTCCGCAAAAGGGATCCAAGCTTAAAGATTCTAGGTGGTTGGAAAGTAAATGAAAACTTCCTGGTAGTCTGTTACATGTAAAATTGGTTAATTCTCCTGGGGATATCAAACCATTAGTTTTAGGTTAGTAGATCTTAAAAGTTTTGTGAAAAAAGGGAACTGTAAACGAAATTGGTGCGTGTTAGGCCTCTTACAGAAAATCATTCTGACGGTGAATAATTACTTGCCATTCACTGCTTATTAAGGGCCTCAGATGAAAGTGGTGTTTCCTCAAATAACTCAGCAAGCTATAAATGTACGTCTAAGTATAAAAAGTACATCAATCCCCTCGTCTGATCCCCATACCTTCTGCGTGCACACGACAGAACGCATGTTTTAGAACATGCAGAGGCTATGGGGAGGAAATAAAAGAATTCTTGCCAAGTAATTATTCACTACGAGAATCTCAATCATTTACCAAATTCACTTTCATAACTTCACACAATCTGCTTAACATTGCCTAAAATATCCTTAGAACATTCCTGTATATCTTATTTGTTCAGCAGGGCCAATAAATACTGCTCTATTGATCCATTTTAAAGTTAATTTATCATATTGCTTCATACGTGTTACTGTAAACTGGGCAGCAGAGACCAAGGGCGCCGATTTCTCTGTAAGTTTGGGGGGCCCATTCATATATATATATATATATATATATATATATATATATATATA
>JAGDQP010016075.1:0-16249 GCA_022664845.1 Lepisma saccharinum | reverse complement strand
CTGCAGCAGACGGAGGTAGTGTAAAATGGGAGACCTCTCAGAGTTTCAAAGAGGGCAAATTGTTGGTGCGCGGTTATGTGGAGTGAGTGTGACGGCAGTGGCTAGTGTGTTAGGTGTGTCGCCAGGGACAGTGTCGAAGGTGATGACAGCCTACACAACACACGGGAAAACCACATCGGGGAAGCGGAACAGTGGGCGGAAGAAAAGCATCAGTGACAGGGCACGCCGGGTATTAAAGCGCATTGTCACGCGGAACCGTCGTGCCACTGCGGCGCAAGTGACGGAGGAACTCAATCAGCACCTCCCCCAACCTGTTTCGACAATCACAGTCCGCCGCGAATTACATGACATGAACTTACGGGGTCGTGTTGCACGGGCCAAACCTCTCATCAGGGACCAGAACGCTTTAGCACACCGCAAATGGTGCCGCGACCATGCAACTTGGACCGTTGACGACTGGAAACGTGTGGTATGGTCGGATGAGTCACCATTCACCCTATTCCAAACCACGGGCCGTGTTTATGTGTGGAGAACGCCCAAAGAAGCGTATGATCTGCAGTGTCTCCGCCCAACTGTGAAACATGGCGGCGGCACGGTGATGCTGTGGGCCGCAATATCATGGTTTTCATTGGGTCCTGTGGTCACACTTCGCGGACGCATCACTGCCAACGATTATGTCGCAATTTTAGGAGACCACTTGCATCCTATGGTCCGGATGTTGTTCCCGGACAATGACGCCATATTCCAGGATGATAATGCACCCATTCACACAGCTGGAGTTGTTGCAGCGTGGTTTGAGGAACATCGGGATGAAGTTCAACACCTCCCCTGGCCCGCCCAATCCCCAGATCTCAACATAATTGAACATCTGTGGTCCATCTTGGAAACACGACTCCGGCGACGATTTCCACCTCCATCCTCTCTCACAGAACTGGCCGATGTCCTGCACGAGGAATGGTGTAATATTCCACTTGCTACCATTCACGACCTCTATGCCTCCATCCCACGTCGCATCAAGGCTGTTCTGAAGGCGAAAGGTGGCCCGATACCATCTGGTAAGTTGCACTTTCGTTCAGGTGTTTCCATTATTCTGATAAGCATCTGTATATATATATATATATATATACATATAATTTCAGGTGAGGTCTAAGAAGGCAGATATGATATAAATCCAATTCAGATTTTGCCAAATATTGTATGTTCATAAAAAAAAACACATATAATATTATACATATAGTCATTATGAAGGCCTCCCCAGGTCCAGCTATTACAGAATTTAACAATGTTTGTATAACGTTAAAAAAATTCACTAAAGAATATTATGTTCTAACTAATAAGAACAAAATTTCTGCTGTTACTAGAAAATAACATAAACTAATGTTAGTCTATGCAGAGGAGTTATCCAGCTGTCCCAAATGTGGTTCTCTTTCTGTCCGGCTTACCCTTCCACCGCGCTACTGCTTTATTTGGCATTTTTTTCTTTCTTTTTTTAAAAAAAAAAAAAGTTCTCGGTTCTTGATCTCGATAGGTATGGTTCAAGAAGTTTCTGTCACCTACAGTGAGAAACAAATATTTGGACAAGTTCAGCAAAGAGGATAAGCAAACTTATCACACGCAAAACGTGGCCCATTTCGAAATATCTTGCCTGTTTATGATAATTTGGATACCTTAGATAGAATGGTATAGAAATAACTAGTACTCGATACACATGCAAGGTAGCAGGCAACGAAAGAGTGATAACTACGTAAATTCATGGCAAAAAATGTATTTGGACAACCCCATACTAATCTGGAAGTAAATGTTCTAGGAATTATTTTGTATACAAGAGCACTCTGCGTGGTGTATTGAAGCAATCCGCACCGTGTCAGGCATAAAGAAGCAACATGAACAAATTGAGTTGAACAACATTGGAACTGCTCACTTTAATTTCAAATTACATGCTGAAGGTAAAATGTACTGAGACTTAGCCAAACTTGTTGGAAAGCCATGCTCTACCGTTAGATACACCATAAAGAAACATAAAACAGAATAATTATTGGGGATTCGTTCTGGTCAACTAAGGAAACTAACTGCCCGGTATGAAACCTACATTCTTCATTCTGTGAACAAAATTCAAAGATTTAGTGTTAAAGATTTGGTTACTTCACTTGCCTAGGATATGCAAGTTAATGTTACAGATGTGAACAAAAAAATTGAGATTCAGAAGATATGTAATCAGAAACAAAACATACATATCAGAAGAAAGCAGAAAGAAGTTTTAATTTTCCAAGAAATATCAATATGAGTGCCTGCAATTTTGGAAAAAGTTTAATGTTTTTCTAGGATGAGACTAAGATAAACTTGTATTGTAGTGATGGATATCAGGACGTGTGCCGAAAAAACAATGGAGCTTTCAGACAGCAGAACATTGTTTTAACTGATAAAAATGTAGGAGAGTCTGTTAAAATTTGGGGTTGTGTAATTACTAATAGAGTGGCCAGTATTCATACCCTGGATACACATCTAAATCCCAATTGTTTCAAAGAATTTTGGATTGTTCAATGAATTACTAACATTAACTTACATATTCTAGGCGAGTGAAGTAACCACTAATCTTTAGCACTAATTCTTTGAGTATTGTTCACAGAATGAAGAATGTAAGTTTCATTCCGGGCAGTTAGTTTTCTTGGTTGCCCAGAACTGATTCTATTCCGCAATCATTGCTCTGTTTACGTTGCTTTATGATGTATCCAATGGTAAAGCATGACTTTCCAACAAGCTTGGCTTGCCAGACACCGTGTGGATTGCTTCAATACACTAAGTCGACTGCTCTTGTACACAAAAGGATACCTAGAACATTTATTTCGAGAGTAGTATTGGGTTGTCCAAATTCTGTTTTTTGCGATGAATGTACGTAGTTATCACTCTTTCGTTGCCTGTTACCTTCCAGGTGTATCGAGTGGTAGTTATTTCTTAAGTATTCTATAAAAGGGCAAGAGATTTCGAAATGGTCCATGTTTTACGTGTGACAGTCTGATTTCCTCTTTGTCGAACTTGTCCAAATACTTTTTTTTTCCGCTGTATATAGTTTTCCTATCTATAAGTTGTATTAGAAACTCAAAATTACGGTATTAACGGTAAACAATAATTGCATCCAAACAGCAGTTTGAAGGATATATTTCCAAGTGCAAGTCTACTCCTACTTTTGTGTTTCTTCTTGTTGCTTATTTTTCTTGTATATATTTATTTTTCTTAAACTATGTTTATATATGACAAAATCACGATGAATGATCCTTAAACCTCGGAACGCCAAGATAATTTCATCTCACGGAACGTCAAGATGAGTCATTTTCGAAGCATGTATATTTCTCGTATGAAATAAAGTACTTGTTCACAATCAAGGTATTTTAAAGTATGATCGTATTCATTGTATAGTATTTATTGCATTTATTTATTTTATTTTATTTTTTCAAGTAGATACTACAAAATAATGAAACATACAGAAACAAATAATACATCATATTAACCTTGCAACCATTTTCATGACTGCACAAAAATAAAGGTACCATGAGTCTCTTACTTATTTGTACATAAGAAGTACGTCATATAAAACTATCAGAATCAAACTACCTTCCTCTTTCACTCTCATATGTAAAGCACACCGTATCTGTTGTATTCTGATTCATGCAAATGAAGCGATTACATTGCTGACAGTATGCGGAGTACACAGAATTTCACTCTTCCATTTAATGACTAATGGACAAAAATAATATTTTGACTGTATGGGTCATTTTTGACCCGATCTTCCCGATCTTGGCGTTCCGAGGGATAAACGACAGAAAATACCTTTTCAATTTTTCTTTCATTCTTTCTTTTCTTTTTTTTTACTAAATGGTCTTTATCGATGTTATGCACGAAACTCCAGAAGCAAGACAAGCAATACACGAATTAACTCCTTTAGCCAGTCGAGGGAGTATTATACGTGATGTAATTTATATAAATACTGTAGCACATAAGTTTCAGGGAGGAATTTATCAATGAAATAGATTTTCCAAAGGGAGAAAAGCTTAGTAGAAGAGGAAAACGAATGACCATTTACTGTATAAATAGCAAAACAGACTTCACGTTATCATTTGGGCGCCCCATTAGGGGAAAGGCCCTTCAACTTTGGGGGCCAGGGCCCCAAAAGGCCCCCTTAGCGGGGACCATCCATTCGTAGAAAACTCGAATCTCACGGCACAGGAAGCGAAATTTCTGAATATTTTACAGACTGTCGCAAATTCAAACCTCGGGCCATTATTATTTCTTTTAATTATTGATTATGTATATATGAATATATCGAGAACTCCCATATTCTATTATTCGCGAATGATAGAATCGAATCAATTGAGGATTATGCCAAACACAAGTCTTGGTTGGATAAAGTCGAAGCATGGTGCGACAGAAATAAATTTTTAAATATTATTAAAAAGTGCGATCTTTAACAAAGAAAGGAAACTATGTTAAATATAATTACTCGGTTGATGGGGTGAACCTATCGAAACCTGAAACGGTTGAGGTTCTTGCAGTTGTCTTCGATCCGAAACTAAAGTTCGTGCGTTGCATTGAAATGACCACAAACAATCCGTACAGGAATCTTGGGTATATTTTCGGCTTAAGCAAGGATCTCTGTCTCGACTCAACATTCCTAAAACTATTATTCCTATAATGATACCTCAGGATAAGGATAAAATTGATTATATGAACGGTAACAGCACATATGGTACCTCAGTTAAAATACTTCTGTATTGTATGGACTCCGAATACTCAAACATATTAAAGTAATAGAGAAGAGCCACTGCAAATTTTTGAAATTATTAAGTATACAAAAACCACATTACATCCGACATATATGTCTTATAGGGAATTAATAAGCAATGTTAATATACAAACTGTGGTAGAAAGAAGGTATTTGAACGATTTCTTATTCCTATACAAATTAATACATAATAAAATGGACTGTATTGACTTAATCGCGAAAGTTTTCATTCGAACTCCGAACACTAGAACAAGCCTGGGTAATAATGGAACATTCTATTGCATAAAGTGAAGAACAAATTCTACATACCCCAATTTGGAGAATTAGTGCTTTATACAACAAAGCTGAACAGATAGTTAATATAGTGTATTTGGAACGACTGACAACGAATTTAAAAGTCAGCATTATGAAGTAGTTTAATTTAGTCTTTTGTATCTGTAATTACTGTCATGTACAGTCCACCACTGTAATTAGGCATATTGGCTGTTGTTTTGTATTACAAATAAATAAATACATAAATATCCTTCCTTCACAAGTCACTAAACGCAGATAAAAATCACCAAATCCCCCCCCCCCTCACACACACACGGTGGCTCTTAGAATAAATACAGTGAACATAGTGCATAGGGTAGGCTGGATCTATTTTGATCACGGGGGAAGGAAGCAAGTCAATACGATCATACTGAAATGCCAAATTAATACAGCTAGGTTAGATTACATTGCTCAGTTTGTAAGGCGGGTGGCTGTTACGTGAATAGATAATACTATGGGTAACTAGTTGGGAAAAACACAGAATTGATTTTATTGATATTATTGTGAAATCTGAAAGGGTCTCTTTTGGATGCAATTATTGAAAATGTGATTTAGAAGTCTAAATGTAATATCCATGTGTAGATATTTAATGCAAGTTTACACATAACTGTGTGTTCAATCAGTAAAACTAATTATGTACAACAACTGTAAATTATGTTCATAGATGAATAGTCAATGTATGCTAATAGTCATCTGAGAATACTACATTGGAGTTGTTCCTATTGAAAAGAAACACATAATTTGGAATTATGACTACTTTCTCAACATGAAATGGAGCCTCAGTAGTCTAGTTTGTTCTTGGATAATAGAACCCACAAATCCATTCTAAAAGGTTGTAAGAAAATATATCCTTCTTTGATGTTTAGTATATATAACCTGGCCAACCTAGTTCTCACACGTAACAACTTCAGCTTTGATGACAAACTCTACCTTCAGATCCGAGACACAGCCATGGGTACGAGAATGGCACTTTCTTATGCTAATTTGTTTATGGGCAAGCTCGAACATGATTTCCTGCAAACTCAGCCTTTGACCCACTACTTTGGATACGTTTTTTGGATGGTATCTTGATGTTATGGGATCGTGGTGAAACCAGTCTCAACACATTCCTAGAACAACTGAATCAATTCCGTGTTGTCCAGTTCACTTGGTCCATTTTTAACAAAAAAGTCACATTCCATGACGTGGACATCACTTTAGAAAATAACACCTTCACTACTTCCATTCACATAAAACCAGCCAACCATATGAGGTATTTACACTACTCAAGTTCCCATCCTTACCACACCGAGAAAGCGATTCCTTTCTCCCTTGCCCTCCGAGGACAACGCCTGAATTCCACCACCTCTGCTACTGAAACTTACAACCAACGCCTCCAGGAGGCTCCAGTCAACTAAGGCTACCCATCTAACCTTGTAACCAAACAGATTCGTCGTGCATCCTCACACATTCAATCCACTCAAACCAACACCAATCCCAACCCACTGGCTCTAATCACCCAGTTCAATCTTAAACTAACCGAGATCAATCAAATCCTACACTCTCATTTCCACATCCTCCAATCTGACCCAGACCCAAGATCAGTATTCCCCACCAAACCGAGACAACTTTTTCAGCATCCCCTAATGTTAGAAACATCTTGGTCCGTATGAATCCGCCACCACCCGAAACCAGCGCCCAAATATGCAAGAGACCCAGATATATGACCTGCTCCATTTTCATCACTTCTTCCACAGTTACTATCACTACTGTTAGTGGCCGGCACACCCTAAATCCCAAGGGAACATGCCACATCTCTAATGTAATATACATCCTAACCTGCAAGTTCTGTGACACCTTTTATGTGGGGTAAACAGGTAGTGTTCTGAACATTCGTCTTAATAACCATCGCCACTTTTGCACTATCAACAAACCGGATCCCCCAGTCTCACAACACAAATTTTGATCTATCTTTGCTGGTTGCCATAATACAAGTTTTGTCCCCCTACGACCAGTACCTCAACACGGCATCTGTGAGAGAGGGTCTTTATTCATGGCTTAAGCACGAAGTGAGAATGTAGGATTTGCTTGACCTTGGTTAGTTCAGGAAGGTAGGTGGGTGAGGAGGAGTACAAATCACTACTAAGAGTGCATGTAAACACCTGCGAATTCTAACAATACTTATACTAATAATCGCCACAATGGCCTCGGTATCTAAAGAAGTTGATTCTCGAAAGCTGTAGAGTTCCGGGAGATACCTACAGAAGAGGGTCGAAATGGTTGTAAAGCTTGGTCCCTGGAAAAGGTAAATTCTTTGGTGAGGATGTCGGATTCAGCTGGAGTAAGGTTGTGGTTGGATAGGTTTACGGCTGAGGTAGCTGTGGAGTTTTCCGGGCTGTTCGGTATTTCTAAGTATTAGGTAAAGAGTGCAGATTGTTTATTATTACAGGATGGTTTAGTTGAGGGAGTCGGTAATGGTGGATCTGCAAGTAAGGGAACTTGGGTGTTTTTCGTGTGGAGGATGAACAGATATGAGGATAAATCCAGTTTGCAATGCTTGGCGACAGAGACGGGATGCTTGTAAAAGACTAAAAGGTGAATAAACATTACTATTAGGTTTGGTAAAATGTGAGTTCGTGCAAAGTGAAAATGGCTTTTCGTTTACAATGTCACCAGACAGTAAGCAACGTGTTGTGATAGCGTTCTCAACTGCTGAAGACCGATCAACGTTCATAGGAGGATGGTTGCAATGAGCGACAGTAGCTCAGTAGTAGAGCGCTGACTTAGCAATCGGAAGGACCTGGGAACGATTCCAGAGGCCTCTCATCTTTACTGAGGTTTTTCCAGGGGCTTTCCTTAGTCATACCAGGTCAACGTAGATGATACCAGCAAAGTAGCCCTGGCTGACTACCTTTCAACATCCTCTTCCCTACCCTATCCCGACCTGAGACGGCTCAAATCAATTAATAAATTCAATTAAGAAGATGGTTGCTGTATGAGAAGTAGTGTGTCATGAAACTGTCCACAACTAATGTGTACGGTTCCGTGAAGGTTGTAAGAGCGTTTCTGCGCACATTTCAATGGGAGATCCTCGAACATCCGTCCTATAATTTCGGCAAGTCACTCTGCAATTTTCAATGTTTGCGCCTGTTGCGCCTCAAGGGTTAACTTTTTTTGTTCGAACAACGAATTGAGAAACTATCAGACAGATGGACTAGAGATCCAGACCAAAAACTTCTTCCAACAATGCATTTGTCGTTTGTCGTGACAGTGGATTCACTAATTGGTCTACGGCAACTACTTTTAACTGGTACGCATCCGTGACAATTTGTGACTCGTCATCTTTTCATTTGACTAAAATATATTTAAACTGCTCATGTAGTTTTGTATTGTTTATTATGTATTTAATTCTACTAATAATAGGAACATATTAAACTAAATGGAATTCGAGTCTGAGGGTAACCGAATTTAGAATCATAATTTGCAGAAAGCACCTACCTGAAGGACAAGCCATTATCTCTACGAAGTCATAGGGACATTTTCCCTTTTTTAGCTTTTGAATAAGGTTCTGAATATTGCGAAAACCATTGGCAATTGCAAACCTAAGTACTGGTTTTCCTTCTCTCTCCAAAGATATATCACGCATGTCGCTGTTTCTGAAAGGAAAGAACAACATAAATAAATTACCAATATCATTTCCTTCTGCAGTGTATTAACATTGATTATGACTCTATTAGGATTTAAGATAATTTAGTTGAATTGAGTTTTTCAAACTTGAAAAATGTGACTTAAATACTAGATGAGTACAAAAGCAGTCTCTGGTTTCAAAAGTCCTGAAAGGAAAAAGCCACGAAGGGTAAGGTCCGGAGATCATGAAGACCACTTGCACAGATTTTGGTCTTTTGGTCCAGCTCGTCTGTCCATCAGTTTGGGAAGTTGTCGTTGCAACCTGTCCCAACCTGTCTGGGGGTTCGTGAAGGACCAGGTCTATGTACCTCCACTACCCACAACAATGAATTGTCTTCGGGACCGCATCAGCGCAGCTGTCAACTCCAAAAACTTTATGAGTTTATTCAACTAGTGTGGAAATTTGAACAGAATAATACTTTTGGTCAGTGACGTAGCGTATCGACGTTCACAAGATCACGTGAACTGTCAACTATTTTAGAATTGTATTATTATTATTATTATTATTATTATTATTATTACATTTTCACCGCAGATTATGTTTCTTATCGAGAGATTTAAAAACATACCATATTTTAAATAGTTACACTGAGGTACAGGTATACAGTTCCTTTATCAAGTTGTGGGTACTATCCAATTTGTTTCGCGTTCACATTTCTTTTGTGAACGCGTTGCCCCATATACGCTGGGGCAATGTTATAAGTGGCGTTAGGCCTAACTTATAACATTGTGTATATGGGACCTCAACGTGCACAATCCTTGTGTGAACGAAGATAGCAGCAGCACAGGAATGACCACTGTTGCTAACTATCCTTGACTTTTCCACCCGTTCTTGTGTTTAAAATGTAATCAAATACTCTGGCAGAAGCAAGGATAAAAGTTCATTACATACCAGAATCGCAAAAATACACAATCAATCGTTTATGGACAAATATATTAAACGCTTAAATAGCATAATGTTACATCTCTCTTTACATAAAGTTCTTTGAGTTCCAGGAACAATTATAAACGAATAGCTAATGAACAGTATCGTGCAGTTTGCAACATTGCGTAAAAAATAAACAACCCTTTGTTTAGTGTTTTTTTTTTTATATGGGCTAGTTTAGTAGCTTTGGACTTCGGCCCGTCACGATTTGCCTTTAGCTGTTAAGTGTTAAAATCCACACCCATGCCGGGACTCGAACCCGGGACCGTTGAGTCGATAGCCTACCGCCGCAGACCGCTCGACCACCCGGCCGGCCTTTGTTTAGTGTGTCGTGCAAAGGTTGAAGGGATTTTCGGAACTGATTTGTTCGTTTGGGCATTAAAGATTTATAAATAGAAAAGGAGGTATTTTATGAAATATGTATTTTTCCATGCATTCCAGTGCATAATAAGCTCGCAGGTTTTTGCGCTTAACTAACTTTAAGCAAGCAACTTAGGGCAAAGAGGCTACTCCTAAATGCCGAACAGATGCGGGAGTCCCGGACAGCAAGAGCGTTTGGTATGGTATGGATGGGAGCTGTTGAAATGAAGATACTGCATACTGTTGGTAGGTTTGATGTGAACGTCTGTCTCAAGTCGATTGTTCTTGAGCCAGACAATCTGGGCTAGCTGAACAGAAATGGTGTGCTGGGTTTACGAGGACTGGGGCGTGTGTCGAGGAAGTGTTCAAGAGCAGCGAGGCCATGGGTGTGGAGAATATTGGTATACAGTGACGTCACGTCAACTGTAACTAAGATGGTGTCAGGTGGGAGAGGATCAGAGATAGAATGTATTGTGGAGAGGAAGTGGTTGGTGTCCTTGATGTAGGAAGGGAGAGCCTGGACAAACCGTTGGAGATGGTGGTCAAGGAAGACAGATATTCTTTCAGTGGGAGAGCAAATATAGGAAACTATGGGTCGGCCACGATTAACAGGTTTATGGATTTTGGGAAGTAGGTAACCTTCGCACTTTCTTCTCTATTTGGTGTTTTCTCCGTCCCATCTAGTCATTTTCCCGCCTCCATAACCTGGCCACACTGTCATCCTGCATTTTGCTGACAATATGGCGTTTCCTTAACACCTGTCCGCTCTGTCTATTTCCTCTCCTTACAGTTGGAAACGCTATTGCGAAACGTACTAATTTTCTATAGTGTTGTGAAGTTCGTGTGCTCAAGATTTCCCTATGTAAGTATCCCTTTTTTCTACTTTGTTTACCATCTGTATATATTTCCTGTGAAAGGCGATTTTCAACTGTCCTGTCAAATTTCAATTGTCTTACTCTCGTAGAAAACTGCTCTGAGATACATTCGTCGCTGCACTGTCGAACTTTCGAACCTGGATACCTCAAAAAGCGAGATGATTCCTTAACTATTTATTTTTATGTGTGTGTAGTTTCCTCTTTTTTTCTTAACCCAGTGCATAGTGTGAATAAGTTATGGAGAGCTACAGTTCTACTCTAATTATCACACTGAGAAATGGTTTCAAGCTATCGAACTATGTGTTTTTTGTTCTCGTACTTTCTTCGTTGCTCTTTGGAGCAGAGATTCTGCAAGGATTTTCAGTTTTCGGGGTTTAAAATAAAAATTGGGAGGGTGTAACTGGAATTCTGCACGGTTTCTATCCATTTTTACCGTAAAAATTTATAGTTGGGATATGTTCGAGAATTCTGGTGGAATCACTGGTTGGGAACTACTACTTTTCAAGTACACGAGACACCAATGCTTTTGGTATTAAAAGTTATACCCTTTCAAAACCAGGGACTGCTTATGTGTTCACTCTATGTTTGCGTTATGCGCGGGTGCTATAACTCAAATGTAGTACTTACATATTTTCGAAGGAGCAGTGCCTATTGAAAAACGATGTTTAATCACAATGTCGATTTGTATGTTTCGTAGCCTAGTACTGCTTCTTCAAGAAATATTTGACACTAGACATAACTTGTATAATAAAGAAGTTTTGAAAAATAAAAAGCTATAAAAAGGACTGGAAAGTTATAAACAAGCACTAAACTACAGAATTATAATTTCTGAACGTAGCAGAGTTGCTAAAACAGAAATGGGTAAAGATCCTGAATGATGAGGTGTTATTACTAAGCATTAAGATCTGTAAGTATTTAGATAAAATGAGCAGCCATTTTGGTGATGCTATTAACAAGTGTAAGTATAATCTTTTGAGATAAAAACTTGTAAACCAATAAGTTAAGAGACCCGATATTTTGTTATTCTGAAATATTATATGTGACAAATGTATACTGATTCGAGAAAAATATATAAACAGAATATTATACTGCAGTTTATTGTGTATACATGGAAATGTACCTCAATTCTTTTTGGTACATGGAAATGGTATCTAAAAAAAGGTGCCACAATTTGTTCAGAATACTCCTGCCTGTATACAGGCCCGGTAAAAATTTTAGTTCTGATTTGTCTAGCGACTGCAACTAGCTAGTACACATATTTAGCAATAAGAAAATTTAGGTACGTCTCACCATAGTCTGTAAGAGATTTTCTATGTGCCACTTTTTGTCAATGGCGACCAGAAAATGTCAACTAAGCTTGCTTCAGTTCCTAGACGTTACAAAAGTATAAATTTGGTACATGTACTAGAGGCGGTCAGTAAGTAATGCGCAATCGAACATAGAAACCTTCATGTAACTGATATGTTACTTATATATAATGTGAAGACTACTGAACATGCTCACATCGTTCCATATAATTTCCTCCTATTTTAACGCATTTTATCTGTTTCCATTTCGCAAAAACACTTTGGAAAAATAAAAATATTTTTATTTTTAACCCATGCCTTCACCTCGGAAATTAGCTTTTTATCAGAATTAAACATTTGTCCACGCAGATAAAACTTAAATTTACCAAATGAAAAGGTTTGAGGGTGAATATCCAGGATGGAGGCAGGGTGAGGAATTAAAAAGTTCCACCGAGAGCCTGAATCTTTGCCAAACTCAATTGTGCCGTTTGGGTACTCAACCTTTTTCACCCATTTTGAGCAAAGTTTTCGATAGTTAGGTGACTATAATTTTAAGAACACTTCCTTTGGACATTTGCAAGTATTTCATCACTTCACAAGTTCTTATGCATGTCAGATCGAATCAAAATGTCCACCACGCCAACAGTTTCAGGTGTGCCAACAGTCGTCGGTCTTCCATCCCTGCAATCTACACATGGTCAGCGATCTCAGTAGTCAGCAGACAGCGCGAGACAGACGAATGGTCTGAGGAATGATGTCGTCAGGTGACTTGTGTAAGAAGTCTGCGCGAGATTTTCACCCTCTTGAACATCCCTCGGCCTACTGTTTCCTATTGTTATAGCGAAGTGGAAATGTGAAGGAACGTGTAAAACCAGTGTGCAGGCCAACTTCCCATGCTGACCTCCAGAGACTGTCGAATTTAAATTTAAATTTAATTTTTAAGGTCTCTAGGCAACTTCTGGCTCAGGCCGGATGGATGATGATAGGTGAATTGGTGGAATGAAGAAAGTAGGACGAAACGGGAGACTCCCGAGAAAACCCACGCATACGGTGTTTGTCCACCACAAAACCCACATGGCATGAGCAAGGATCCACCCGACGACCCCAAGCACCAGAGGTGAACACTCTACCACTGAGTCACCGCGATCCTTCAGAGACCGTCGAGTGTTAAAGAAGGTCGTACAACGTAATCGTAAATCATCCATCGCCACCATCACACACGAATTCCATACTGCATCATGATCTACTCCAAGCGTCATGATTGTTCGGCGCGAGGTGCGGAAAATTGTGTTTCCATGGCCAAGCAGCTGCCACACACATTACACAAACAAATGCCAAACGCCACATCGCGTGGTGTAACGAGTGTCAAAACTAGACCATAGCACAGTTGAAAACCATTGAATGGAGTGATGAATCACGGTATACAACGTGGCAATCCGATGGTAAGTTGTGGGTGTGGCGAATGCCTGGTGAACGACATCTACCAGCTTGTGTACTACCGACTGACATTCGGTGGTAATGGGGTTACAGTGTGTTCATGTTTTTCCTCAAGGGGGCTTGGTCCTCTTGTTACTTTACGTGGCAATGTCACGGCACAAAGTTACGTTGACATTTTAGGCAGTTGCCTGCTGACTACCAACGAAGACCAGTTCGGGAATGACCATCGTAACTTTCATCACAATCGAGCATACTGTTTTGCATTGAAATTCTACAATCTATAAAGTGAAGCCATTTTTGAACAGTAACTTGAATAAACTATTTTTCCATTTTTGAACAGTAACTTGAATAAACTATTTTTTTGTCTAAATAGGTGAAGCTTTAGGAGCTAAGTACGCTCTAAATTTAGTGAACTGTAACGTTTTAAATCATGGTACTGATTGATTAAATTAACGGCGTAAATATAACAGACCCGGGATTCCGACAAATATTTTGTTAAAAGAAATGTAGGAATATTTGCAACTGTGTGCTTGGATTTTTGGCGTCGTTGATTAGTTTGAAAAAGTCAGGTTAGTGTTTTTGTTCGTTTTGTTCTAATGAGTCTCTTGTGTTAAGGTGAGGCTTCCAAAGGTTTTGTGCTTAGGATAGAATCTTGTGTGTAAATTTTACTGGGGTAATTCTAATTATTTGTAGTATTGTAGTTGAGCTTTAATCTTTTGAAAGATCAGGTTAGTTTTCCGTTGCGTAAGGCGCCGTAGTTTGTATGTGTGTGTGTGTGTGTGTGTTGAGAGTGAATGGTTGTTCGAAAAGTGATAGGTTGAGAACTTCAGTTTTACAATTCAGGTTCAATTTTGGTAAGCCTGTGTGCTACTGGGGATTTTGATGTAGTAAAAATTGGGTTATCATTTAGAATGGGTGTAATTAGACAATGGTTCGAGTGTGATGTTCGATTTAATTCTAAATGTTCGTCCTGAATAGTGGTTTGATTTGTCTGCGTTTTTGGTAATGGTACCGGTTGTAATTGTCGAGTGAACGAAGAAAGGTAGTCGTGGTTTAAACAAGGTTATTCAGTTTTTGGTTTGGAATTGTGGTGTAAGGTTGGTACAGATGCTTATGTGAAATGGTTTGGTTCAGAGTTGGTTAGGTGGAATTGTTGAGTATAATTAATTGTGAGTTGGTTAAATAAGGAAGGAAACTTAAAATTGAAATATTAAATTAGGAAAGTTAGTGAGATTGTTTGGATGAATCTGAACCTGTGCATGAAAGGTCGGCGTGATTGATCGGATTTGTATAGTGTGTGGTTAATTAATCTAAGTAACAGTCAATCTTGAATATTTCGGAGTAAACTAAACGGATTTTGAGAATTAAATAAATGGATTAAATCTTGTTTTCTCAACTTTTGGGAATTTTGTTCCCTCCCCCACCCCTTTCAGAAAATTAAAATTGATTGAATCTTAACTAAACTTTCTGGGACTGCCACTGACCTATATTGGTTTTGAAAACTCAGAGCGTTTGATGAACCTCTTTCTCGTTTCGATCCTAAAGTTTTATATATATATATATATATATATAATGAACAACAGTTGGAGCTACCGTCGGGGCACATGTTCTACTTCAAAGGAACAGAAAATGGAAAACCGACAGGCGTTGGCTTTATAATAAGGACCTGAAGACACGGATCACAGAAATTGAAGGAATTTCAGACAGAATCGCAAGGGAGTGTAGTAAAGATAAACAAGAGATACAGTATGGAAATTATACAAGTGTATGTTCCAACAACCTCACACCAGGAGGAGGAAGTCGAAGACCTACACGAGGAGATACAGAAGATTTTGGATAGTAGCAAATCGCATTACAAAACTGTAATGGGAGATTTCAATGCGAAAGTAGGAACCAAGCAGAGCAGTGACACGAAACGGAAACTTTGGATTTGGCAAAAGAAATACGAGAGGAGAGAAGTTAGTGGAATTCTCAGAAGCCAACAGACTGTTCATTTCCAATACATTTTTTAATAAACCGCCCCTGAGGAAGTGGACATGGAAAGGCCCAAATGGGACCAAAAACGAAATAGACTACGTTCCATCGAATAACAGGGAAATTCTGCAAGACGTGTCTGTTCTGAACAGTTTCAAAGTCTCGAGTGATCATAGGATGGTGAGATGTAAGCTGAAACTAAATATTAGACTTGAGAGAAAAAAGTTATCAGAGGAAAGCCGCCAGTTTTAGATCTGGAAAATCTAGGAAAACACAGACAGACATTCGAGATAGAACTAAGCAACACATTCAGCACCTTGGAAGAGTTAAAGGATGAAGACATCGATAGCAGAAATAAAATGCTGACTGAGATAACAAGAGTGACAGCCAAGGAAATAGCAGGCACCAGAAAGAAAATAGAGAGCTCAGAAAACCTAAACTCTTGATGAAGAAAGGAAGGGAAATGAAAGAAGAGGAAAATTACATAAAAAGAATTGAATACATAGAACTAAATAAAACCGTAAGGAAGGAAATAAGAGGATGTACGAAGATATAACGAAATCTTGTTGGAAATACAATCGAGAAAAAAAAGAGCGCCAAACAGCAGCTCATGATAGGAAAAAAGCAAATAATTGCA
>JAGDQP010016074.1:11293-28553 GCA_022664845.1 Lepisma saccharinum | reverse complement strand
TAATAATAATAATAATAATAATAATAATAATAATTCACTTTGCACGTATCAACTGTATGGTAACCTACCTGTAAGGATGTACCACCAACCATACGAAGTTAAAAATTGTTACTAATACCAACAACAGAAATGTTAAACTGATTAATTTGGTTCAACCCATTAACGCGCCATCAGTAATTTGAACTTTAATTCATTTGAGGTATTTAGGCATCTCAAACTTAGGCCGGGATAGTGTAGGGAGAGAAAGTAGTTGGACAGGGTTGGAAATTAGTTTAAAAAAACTAATTTGAAAACGTAAGATGTAGTGTATTTGTAATAACTGTCAATCTGCGAAGCTGGATTCAATTTCCAGTTAAAGTGCACTCCATTTTCGTGTGCTATTTACAAGTTACAGAAAACATAGTTGGAGAATACTAAATCATTGGTCAATTAAGAGATTAAACCAATGTGCGCATGCAGGTAGTAGTAATAAATATATGGAATTTCTTCTTTCTTAATTTATTTATCTTTCATTCTCTTTCATTGCTTTTTCTTTTCGAGTTTCTTTGTATCTCCTTTCCGCTTCTCTCATCTATTTATTTTTCTTCTTGTGTCCCTGCTTTTGACTTTGTGTGTATTCTATTTCCAACGATTTTAATAAAACATACGTCGGCAAGTGTTCTAATTATTATAACTTTACATTCGTTAAGCTAAAATTAACACTGAAATGTTCCCATAATACCAAATTTGGGAAATTGGTAGACATTAATCTGGTACATGTCCATTCTAGTTTACAGATTGAAATTTATATATATACTCATCCACTAGTGGATTGAATATGGCTGTGATTTATTTATTATATATATATATATTATTTTACATACTGAAAATAATAACAAAATTAGTATGTCGTGTTTAAGCAGGTTTAAAATGTGCAACATATGAGTTTAACAGTGTCTATACCCAACATGACGGTTTTAATATTGTGAGTTTTCTCACTATTGAGTTTTGATACTGTTTGATCTTGAAATCTTTTGCGGATATTGTTCAGAGTGAAGTAACTTTATTTATCTATATAATCACTTTTCATTGAGAACCTGGAAAGGTGGGTATTCCAACTGGACCTAATAGTTTGGTTAAGGTGAACTCTGAACTAGTATGTTCAATGACGCTTCCGCTCCGCCGATTTTATCTCGGGACCGTGTGCTCACGAAGAATGCATACCAGAGCTGCCTGACTCCTATATTAAATGTGTCTCAGAACCGTCATATGTCCGTTAAACTTACGAAATTTCAATTTGATGATCTGCCGATTACATTTGGATGGAAGATGAAAAGCGAACTGTTGAGTTTCAAAACAATAAGTCTGCACATTTGAATTGTTTTGCACAAAATGCTATAAGATTCGCTGTTATCTCACAGTTCGATTTCCAGGAATATATGAATTTTCATTTTAGCTCTCATTTTCTTGGTTACGTTTTCCTTTTTAAAATTTCTTCTTGTTCTCTGCCTATTTCTCTCCCTTTATCTCCTTTTCTTACCTTTTCTATCTATGTTATCTTCCTTCTCCACCTCTTGTTTTAGTTCAGTTTCTGTTCGTTTTTATTTTTTTCTCTGCATTATACTTTAGCATGCTGTTTCGTCTAATTTTCCGTCATTCATGCATATTTAATAAACTTCTGCGAGAATTTTAATTTCTGATTTTTCTTACGTAGGAGAAATGGTGGGAAACAGAGAGAAAGATCTCTTTACCAGTCACGATTTTACGATAAGAAGATGTAATTTGGGTGGCCTAACTGCACATTGTTAAGAGTCGTAATATTTAGGCGACGTGTACAATTTGGCTTGGCACGGTGGCAGAGAGGTTATGGTGTAGCCTTGCACTCTGAAGGGTCTGAGCTTGAAATCTCTGTCGTTCTTCTGTTGTTGTTTTTGTTGTTGTTGTTGTTTTTAATATAATACAGATAATATCCCGGATAGTTCCAATTAGATGGGGAATATGTAACGAGTTTTCCAATACTACATTTTATTCTCTTGAGGACTTATCTCTGAACTTATGAAAGAAAAGCAAAAAAGAAAAAAGAAACAGTCACGATCTCCCCTACTGACTAGTTCTTTCAAATCATACAAGTTTTACATGTAGAATCATAGTTATGAAATTAAACTATTGTAAGCATATTCCCTCAATATATGAAGACAGGAAGCAGAGGGAACAGTTAATGTTGATCGTCCACTTCCAGTCTAATCCAATGTGGATCAAATTTTCAGTTCTAATACAGTTTTAACGCTTGTTAGTGCTGTGTGACCCGTTTTCGACTTATGTATTAATTCTTGCAAAAGTGTAAATATTATTTACAGCATACTATATCCACAATCCGATATTAGCATAACTTAAGATTTACGGCATAAATAAAAAAAAAACTTTTTTTCACGCTTATCATCCTGTGTAACCAGTTTTTAATTTATATATTCATCATTGAGTTATTAGTAGCGAAGGCATCAGGATAAAATTGCGGGAACTACAATATTTCATTTGAAAAACTTGAAGACTGACTTAAGTTTATGATATATGTACAAAATAAATAGTACTGATAAAACTGGGTGCAACAAGGAGAGCTAAGGTAGATTTGAGGGGTTTCAGCTCCCCGTAGCTCTCTGTAGCATCATGGATATGCTTTACGTATGAGGAAAGAGTAAATTTTTGTACAATACTCCAATAGGTGCGGATATGCATGTCTATTATTAATTGATTCCTATACCTCTTTCGGTGACAAACACTCTGTTAATAAGTCCGCGACATTGACCACTAGACCACGGGAATGGATTTAAAAAGTCCTGATATTCTAATGAAATCTGATTATAAAATATTTAATCAAAGAGTACACAATGTGATGTACATAATGTAACAGCTGTGTCATTTGAGCCGTAATCATTTGACCTGTGACATTTTGACCTGCTTTTGATATTGCCATAACCACTCTCAATATGAAAGCTAGTTTCCCCAAGATGAAGGGAATTGTAAAGAATACTGGCCCTCTGGGAGACCAAATTGTTGGTAGTGCTATTTTATTTCCTCGTATCTTCATTGCTAGTTAATGAAATGGATTCGCTCAGCGCGGGGATAGTAAACCATCTTGCATCCAAATCAAATTTCGCCTCGTCTCTTCAGATTGTTGTAGTTTCGCTATTATCCGCTGCATGGCTAAAGCGCGCTAGGCACCGATTCCACACCCTCAACACATCTACAGCTTCCTTCCTTAGAGGCATTATCGATCGTTACCATGGAGACGCGCTTTGGCTCAGCTGACAAGGGGAAGTAGGTCAAACTATTTCCAATAATTCGTCCGGAATTGGGAGATTGAACATTTCTTTTTTTACGTTTTTTTCTTCTTTTAAAACTTTTTCCCCTTACTTCCTTGTAGCTGGGAGCAAAGCAGTGACGGCCGATCTGCTGACTTTTTTCCTTCATTCTTTTCGGAACGAATTCAGTCAAGGATCAGGAAGGTTTTTTTTAATATATCGATTTCTGTTTTATAAAGGCAGTTCCTGGTGACTCTTTTTCTATCTAATGACTCTGGATTCAGTGACAGTTCTAAAGTGCTCCGGAATCATAGAGGCGGAATTTGTTGACGAGAATTCCTATCCCCAAAAGCATGAGGCCATCCTCTGGGACATAAATCTTGAGATTTGTTGAGGTCCAAAGGGATACGCCTTTCTCTGTGACGCTTCCGCTTCTAATATTAGTTTCCTGACACAAGAGGCGAACATCATTCTACACATAACTTTCTAGAGGAATGCTAATGTGGTATGTGGGTTTCACGCGTTTAATCCTTTAATGGTTATCTTGCCCTTCTGACATTTAGAACTTTCTCGTTGCAAGTTTATTTTTTTTTTGCTAAACAAGGAACGTCCAACAACAAGTTTCTAACTTTTAGAGACAGAGGAACAAAGTCCAGTTCTGTAAACAAACGATATCGTTAAGTGAATACCTGCCATTATTTCTTCTTTTTTTTATCCTCAATATTCTTTACTTGTTTATAATGAGTATTATGATTCAAAGTTATTTAGGTCTACAAAACTCAAATAACAGGAAGATCAACCATCTTACCAGTTATAGATCTTCAAAAGCATGGATGTAAATAAGTAACGGATTGTCTGGTCCAATACAATTAAGTTGGGTCAACTTGCCAGTTTTCGATTAATCTTGCCTGGATGATTGTGATTGACTTGCGTGTCTTATTGGTTTACCTATGCTTGAGTGTGAAAGCGTGGTGCTTAGAAAGAAATCGAGGAAGATTTCAATACGTAATATTATTTGATTACAACTACCAAGTACTCTAGGTGCGTGCGCATGTGCTGGCGTCAATTTTGGGCCGCTAGCAGTAGATTCGTTACACTCTTTAAATCCATGTTCAAAAACATGGCTTTTCGACTAGTCGCGCCTGGGCATATGTCAATAGTTTGACATTCAACTGTACGTAACGATACTGGAATGCTCAATTAGTATCTAAAGTTAAACGCCAGTTTAAATTTTTGGACGCGCCTAGAGCTACGACGGTTTTCCGTCGTTGTTTTAAGTTTTTAACATCGAGGGTTAATTTACTAGAGCAACGACGGGACGGAACGGCACAAAACTTTGCGTAAACAGAATTTTTGAGTAAACAGTACTTTTGCGTATGCCCACCGCTAACAGGGGCTGCGCCCCCCAGCCCCCGCGGCTGACACCGCCCAGCTCCCTTCGGACGCACCCTCGCTGTCGCTCGGTGTGCATCCTGCCCTGGTGGGTTTATATACATCCTAGTTTTTAGTGGCCTCTTTTAAAATTGTAAATCACAACTTTTATTAAATTTGCTTTTGTGTATTTACATAAAAAAAAACGGAAAAACTTTAATTTTCTTTTAAAAAAACATGCAATTAGTCGACGCCAGGGTTTGAACCTGGGTCCTTTAGATCAGCTTTCTGACGCCTTGTCCACAAGAACAAACTACAGCTGCCAGGCTGACCGCTTCTTGCTGTTACTTGTAGTTCAAGCTACAAGTACTTGTTACTTGTAGTTCAAATCAAGAGTGGAGATTTCCGTCGTTGCTCTAGCAAATTAAACCTCGATGTTAAAAACTTAAAGCAACGACGGACAACCGTCGTTACTATAGACACAATCTAAATTTTTAACCTCGTTCGTTCATTTCCGGTTTATTCTAAACGTACTGAACAAAACTTTCAGTTCCAACTAAGATTTTTATGTTTGTTGTCGATCTGCAGCGTTTTTTTTAAAATGTAAACCTTAATTCTTGCACAATAGGTATATAATACACATTCTATAAATAATGTTTACGTTATTTGCAAGAATCAAGATATAAATTTTTAAAAATCGGGCTGCACAACGATAACATGTAAAGAGTACAGGGAAAGAAGGGAGTTGTCCAAGAGAGATGATTTCTCGTATAACGCATTTTAAGCTCAAACTATCTCGTTTACTCCCTTGTATTTAATACAGGGTTTCCATAGCCCTTCTGTCCTTCCTCCTTTTCTAAATATCTTAAAATGTCCTCCATTCTCCACTGCCCAGGTTAAAGAGTTCTGAATTGAACATATTCTTACTCTTGTGCTTCAAATTCTTAATTTTAATAAAATGTTTGTTACCGAAATATCAAGCAAATTGTTTTTCTTTGGTAACCACTTTCCATTTTCATTAAATTTTATTAATTGATAGGAAGTTAACATAAAAATGTAAAATTTTATGTAACCTGCCATGTAAAAACTGAATTTTGAAAGCATTTTTTTTTTCCTCTGTTCCTCATTGTTACTTTATCGGATTTTAAATGAAAAGGCCATAGTTGTTGCTTACCAGTCTTAGCTCGGTTGTCCTCCATTGCAAAAAAAAAATCAGCAGATGTCCTCCATTTTTTTACTTTACTGTCTTCTACTGCTAAAGAATAGTCTGGTAACTTTAATATAATATCCTAAACACCGCCAAAACTTATAGACTATTTCTACCTTTGGATCGAAGCTTTCTTAATGGTTAGCTGTCATTATGTATTACTTATTACGAACGCAAAATATTTTTTTTATTGGACACCCCCTTCTTTTCCTGTACTCTTCAAGTGTAAAAAAAACTGAACAACAATTTTCGTTCATATTGGATTACTCTATTAGACTGGAAGTTCACGGTCGAGATTAACTGTCTTCTCCTCCCCTGGCTCCATATAGTCACTAAATTTTTAACGACATCGAGCAGTCCAGTACCGTTTTAGATAGAGGTAACTGGTGTTTGTATACAATAATGTGACGTCATTCAGATAACGTATATAATCATTTGATGACATTCTATATAATTGGTGAATTTCCATAAGACGCAGGAAACCGACTAGACTTGACTTGTTTCACGGCATGGATTTAGATACTGGAGATGGATCAACTGGACCAATATACAATTAAGCTGGGTCAACTTGATGCCGGTTTTCGATTAATTTTGTCTGGTGAGGTGAACTGGGATTTACTTGCGTCTTATTGGTTGGCCTATGCCTGTGTGTGTGGAAGCAAAGAATAGATTGAGATCTAGCTACGGAAGAGAGGAGGAAGATTGGAATATTTTAAATAAGGTATTGTGCGGAGCGTGATGTTCAGTTTCTTTTTAATCAATTTCATCTTCCAGGTGATCATGGCTTGCACTGGCTTCAATTTCGGGACACTAGAAGTATATCCGTCTCCCGTATGGTTTCACGGGAACCTTGCTTAAGTTACATTTAGTATGTACGTTCTTAGAAGGGAGTGTCTACCCGAACGTCCGACATTCCCAGTATGTGTATATATATATATACAGATGCTTATCAGAATAATGGAAACACCTGAACGAAAGTGCAACTTACCAGATTAATATGGTGTCGGGCCACCTTTCGCCTTCAGAACAGCCTTGGACGTCGTGGGATGGAGGCATAGAGGTCGTGAATGGTAGCAAGTGGAATATTACACCATTCCTCGTGCAGGGCATCGGCCAGTTCTGTGAGAGAGGATGGAGGTGGAAATCGTCGCCGGAGTCGTGTTTCCAAGATGGACCACAGATGTTCAATTATGTTGAGATCTGGGGATTGGACGGGTCATGGGAGGTGTTGAACTTCATCCCGATGTTCCTCAAACCACGCTGCAACAACTCCAACTGTGTGAATGGGTGCATTATCATCCTAGAATATGGCGTCATTGTCCAGGAACAACATCCAAACCATAGGATGCAAGTGGTCTCCTAAAATTGCGACATAATCGTTGGCAGTGATGCGTCCGCGAAGTGTGACCACAGGACCCAATGAAAACCATGATATTGCGGCCCACAGCATCACCGTGCCGCCGCCATGTTTCATAGTTGGGCGGAGACACTGCAGATCATACGCTTCTTTGGGCGTTCTCCACACATAAACACGGCCCGTGGTTTGGAATAGGGTGAATGGTGACTCATCCGACCATACCACACGTTTCCAGTCGTCAACGGTCCAAGTTGCATGGTCGCGGCACCATTTGCGGCGTGCTAAAGCGTTCTGGCCCCTGATTAGAGGTTTGGCCCGTGCAACACGACCCCGTAAGTTCATGTCATGTAATTCGCGGCGGACTGTGATTGTCGAAACAGGTTGGGGGAGGTGCTGATTGAGTTCCTCCGTCACTTGCGCCGCAGTGGCACGACGGTTCCGCGTGACAATGCGCTTTAATACCCGGCGTGCCCTGTCACTGATGCTTTTCTTCCGCCCACTGTTCCGCTTCCCCGATGTGGTTTTCCCGTGTGTTGTGTAGGCCGTCATCACCTTCGACACTGTCCCTGGCGACACACCTAACACACTAGCCACTGCCGTCACACTCACTTCACATAACCGCGCACCAACAATTTGCCCTCTTTGAAACTCTGAGAGGTCTCCCATTTTACACTACCTCCGTCTGCTGCAGCCACTGCACACACCTGTTCCACGATGCCTGACGTAGTATGGAGACCGACCTAACACACCACCACCAGCAGTCCGGCGCTGCGGTCGCCACGACACCACTGCCAACCCATACATCTGACGTGTTGCCAACTACAGGTGTTTCCATTATTCTGATAAGCATCTGTATATATATATATATATATATATATAGGGGTTGGACAAAAAAATCTAAAACGTTTGAAAAAGTGTGACTTGAATTTTGAGCTATAAAAGTTCCACTCAGACCCCCCAAATTGGGGTACGAGGGGGTCAACTTGAAAATTTCAAATGGCAAATGGGGTCGAGTAATATATCATTTGAAAGGTCACGACAAAAGAAATATTTTACCGAAAGTTTCAAATCGCTATGTTGACCCCATCCAAAATGGCGGCGGTCCCATTTTGTGTCCATTAAGTCCGTTTCCAACCTGTGTATCTTCAAAACGACTGTGAATATAAGAAAACGCAAAAACATGTCCTTCATATTATTTATTAGCTATGAAGGTCCACTTAGTCTCTCCTAGGGGAAGTAAACAGAGGTCAGGGTCTACGTAAAATTGTCAAATGACACAAGTGTCCGAGTGATACCTAGTGTCAACGGGTTTGATACAAGAAATAATTTGGGAGAACCTTAAAATTTCAAATTGTTCCATATTCCAAATGGCAGTAAGATGAAAGTTCTAAAACGAAACTTCTATTCCTCACTCAGACAGCAAGAGGTCTAGAAGTTACTCTTCACAGCGAAATCTGTATCTATCTGTTGTTGTCATGATTCTTTTTGAAGTTCTAACATACCCAAATGTAAGCTGCTAAGTTAGTCCCATAGTTTTGTAATGCTAGGAACATTTCGAAAAAGTTTTCTTTCCTTTAATTTTCGTTATGAGTGTTTTCTGATAGAGATAAATTGTCAGTGTTATGAAAAGGTTCCAGATTGCTGACAATAAGTTTTCCAGCATGTTCTTACGTACATATGCCTTAACCACTAAATAGTTTCTTCATGTTTAGCCTATAAATAAGTAACTTCAACGCGTGTATCTCCGAAACTTTAATCAGCAAGGTGTAACTGGAAAGATACTATTTTGTGGTTAAGGCATATGTACGTAGGAACACGCTGGAAAACTCATTGTCAGCAATTTGGAACCTCTTCACAACACTGACACTTTACATTCATCAACAAACTCTCATAAAGAAAATTAAAGAAAAAGAAAATGTTTGGAAATGTTCCTAGCATTACAAAACTATGGACTAACATACCAGCTTACTTGTGGGTATATTAGAACTTCGAAAAGAATCATGACAACAACAATTAGATACAGATTTCGCTGTGAAGAGTAACTTCTAGACCTCTTGCTGTCTGAGTGAGGAATAGAAGTTTCGTTTTGGAACATTCATCTTACTGCCATTTGGAATATGGAACAATTTGAAATTCTAAGGTTCCCCAAATTATTTCTTGTGTCAAATCCGTTGACACTAGGAATCAGTCGACCACTTTTGTCATTTGTCATTTTCACGTAGACCCTGACCTCCGTTTACTCCCCCTAGGGGACACGGAGTGGAACTTTTATAACTAAAAATGTTAGCTCCTTAAAATAATGAAGGACGCGTTTTTGCGTTTCTTTTATATTCCCAGTCGTTTCGAAGATACACGGATGGCAATGGACATTATGTACAAGAAATGTGACCGCCGCCATTTTGGATGGGGTCAACATGGCGATTAGAAACTTTCGGCAAAACATTTATTTTGTCAATACCTTTCAAACGATATATTACTCGACCCCCTTTGCCATTTGAAATTTTCAAGTTGACCCCCGTACCACAATTTGGGGGGTCTGGGGTGGAACTTTTATAGCTCAAAATTCAAACCCCTCAAAATGATGAAGGACATGTTTTTGCGTTTGCTCATATTCGCAGTCGTTTCGAATATATACGGGGTGGCAACGGACTTTATGGACACGAAATGTGACCGCCGCCATTTTGGATGGGTCAACATAGCGACTTTAAACTTTCGGCATAATATTTATTTTGTCGAGAATTTTCAAACGATATATTACTCGACCCCCTTTGCCATTTGAAATTTTCAAGTTCACTTCCCGTACCTCAATTTGGGTATTCTGGGGTGGAACTTCTATAGCTCAAAATAATGAAGGACGTGTTTTTGCATTTGCTCATATTCGCAGTCGTTCGAAGATACACTGGGTAGCAACGGACTTTATGGACACTCTGTATATATATGAATATGAGCAAACGCAAAAACACGTCCTTCATTATTTTGAGGAGCTTGAATTTTGAGCTATAAAAGTTCCACCGCACACCCTCCAAATTGGGGTACGGGGGTCAACTTGAAAATTTCAAATGGTAAATGACGTCGAGTAATATATCGTTTGAAAGGTCTCGACAAAAGAAATATTTTGCCGAAAGTTTCAAGGCGCTTTGTTGACCCCATCCAAAATGGCGGCGGTCCCATTTCGTGTCCATAAAGTCCGTTGCCACCACGTGTATCTTCGAAACTACTGCGAATATGAGCAAACGCAAAAAAAAACATCCTTGGTTATTTTGAGGGGCTAACATTATTAGCTATAAAGGTCCACTCCGTGTCCCCTAGGAGGAGTAAAGGGAGGTCAGTGTCTACGTAAAATTGTCAAATGACAAAGGTGGTCGGATGATACCTAGTGCCAATACCTATATGAAATAGTGTCTTTCCAGTTACACTTTGCTAATTAAAGTTTCGGAGATACACGCGTTGAAGTTACTTATTTATAGGCTAAACATGAAGAAACTATTTAGTGGTTAATACGTATGCACGTAGGAACATGCTGGAAAACTTACTGTCAGCAATTTGGAACCTCTTCACAACACTGACAATTTACATCTATCAGCAAACCCTCATAAAAAAAATTAAAGAAAAAGAAAATGTTTGGAAATGTTCCTAGCATTGCAAAACTATGGGACTAACATACCAGCTTACTTGTGGGTATGTTAGAACTTCGAAAAGAATCATGACAACAACAATTAGATACAGATTTCGCTGTGAAGAATAACTTCTAGACCTCTTGCTGTCTGAGTGAGGAATAGAAGTTTCGTTTTAGAACTTTCATCTTACTGCCATTTGGAATATGGAACAATTTGAAATTTTAAGGTTTCCCCAAATTATTTGTTGTGTCAAACCCGTAGACACTATGTATCACCCGACCACTTTTTTCATTTGACATTTTCACGTAGACCCTGACCTCCGTTTACTACTCCTAGGGGACACGGAGTGGAACTTTTATAGCTAAACATGTTAGCCTCTCAAAATAATGAATTACGTGTTTTTGCGTTTGCTCATAATCGCAGTTGTTTTTAAAGATACACGGGGTAGCAACGGACTTTATGGACACCCTGTATATATATATATATAGGCGTGGATCACATAATCGTAGCAGAGTATAAATTATATATATATATATATATATATATATATATATATATATATATATATATTTATTCGTCGAATACTTATTTACTCCTCTTAATCAATAATAAAATGTCTTCGTCGAATAAACCACAAGGTAGCTCAGAAACATACAAGACTTCTTGTAAACATCACAGGGATTTAGGTTCTTGCATCTAACATTGAATTCTTTCAGGCAGCAAAGGTTTCTCTTTCAGGCAATGATGATACATACGCCTAAACTAATCTCAGGGACAAGTTATTTCAACTGCTCCAAATCTGCTTGTCGACTCGCTCTTCCTCTTGTGGTAGCAGTGGAAGAGACTACTCTCACAACTTTCGTACAAGCCCCAATCAAGCTCAGTATACTATGAGAGAAGATAATAGAGCCAATGAGGGCACTGCACCCTCTCTCACGTAACTAAACGCGAAAGCGTGAAATAAAAGATTTATTTTAGCCCGGAGGCGAGAAGACAATAGATTTATTCAATCAATATTGTAAGCTACAAAGAAAACCAAACATAATTGTTTACATTCCTGGAAAACTTGAATCTTCGTGACATTGTCACTTTCAAGATTAATTTATTTAATTTTCTGAATTAAATAAATATTATGCTTCTTCCAAATTAAATCATTCTTTAAATCCAATTAAATATTACATTATTTCTTTTCAACAACGATACATCCTATTCTTTGAAATAAATTAATATTCTTTTCTCCTATAAAGTCGCATGTAAATACAATTGCCAAAACCTATCAATAGTTCGGTTGGCCATATCCAATAAACAATGACTTTTCGAATACAGATCAGTTGCCTCATAACAATGAAAAAATGCTCAACATAGTAATATTCCAAATTACAAACAATAGTAACAGCTTATTAAATACAAATTCAAATTAATATATTTCAAAACAACAATATAAATAACTTCTGATTCATATTTAATTAATAAATTAAAACTCCTGATTCAAACAATTGCATTATATTTAACTACCATTTAACGTATACATACAGTATGTACCCATATGAAGGTATACTAGTACACTGGATAAAATGGAGTGCAATCCTACTTTACTCTGGATAAAGTGACACAACTATGGTTTAGCGCCCTCCTTGATCATACCCTCGATCTGCACCTGTACATGTTTTAAAGAAGTTTTCCTATTTTTTGGAAAGAATGTGAATCAAGTACACTACTTTTTTGGATGGTTGATATAGCATATTTACTGGACTAATTGATTTTGGTATTTTTAGTTTATATAGAACTTTAATTAATGTTTCTCTATTATTTTTGTAAAGAGAACAAATTGTGATTAAAGGTTGTACGTCTTATATTGCTCTCTGACATTCACAATTTGGTGATGATAAGATTTTCATTTTGTATAAATGTCCGTTTAGTCTTGTGTGATTAGTTCGACCTCTTGTGATAGTAGGATGTTTCTAGGTATGTTGAGACCTGTAAAGTAGGGACTTTTATCATGTTCATTATAAAACCATTTGTAGGTGGAGTTCGATATTTTATATGAGATTCCAGTTTCATTTTCCAATTGTTTTTTGTTTCTTCTTTTTATGATCGCACTGTCACCGGAATTACAGAGATGTGCAAAATTGCATCATTCTATGGCGTTGGGAAATGAGTTAAATTAACATTTGAAGACACCACGAACCATTGTAAAGTAAAGAAAAGAATGTAAAAATAGATTGGCTCTAATAATGGTCATTCTGTGTAATTAATTAATATAATGATGATTTAAATAAATGAAAACATTATCAACGCCTTTATAGAACAAATATTATAATATAAACACCAAATAAAATTAAAGATAATTAAATTTTTGGGACAGATAATAAAATATGTTATTTTCCACCCATACCATGAATTTTGAGAAGTTATTTAGTTAACAATTTTTGCACTTCAATGGAATGAAAGCGGTAACTATATCTTGTTTCCCTTATTAATTTTCCATTCTGTCAACAAATAAGATAAAAATTGGGGATTCTGAAATAAACTCTAAAACAAAGCAGGTAATTTTTTCATCTTTATTTCTAGCCAATAATAGAAGTACGTATGGACAGTCCTATTTTCTGAAGATGACATTGCATTTACCTAGAGCTCAAGTTCGCCTGAATAGTAAGAACACACGATAAACATGAAATCGGAAACCTGCAATGGTCTCCGAAGTCCCCAGATTTAAATCCGATAAAAGATATTTGAGAGTCTCTCAATTAACAAATAAAACTTTAACCTAATCATAATCACAATCTGAATTATTGCAGTTACAGTTGATCACGGGACAGATGGCTTAATATTGATGTAAGATATTTCCAATAACTGGTAATGTAGGCAGGACACCCTTGCTCGGTAGACCTTGCCTGACAGATTAGCTGGTGTAATTCCTGCAGAAAAAAAGTAGTGACGCAATGATTTTAAAAAATCCAGAATCAGCTTTACATTCTATGAAAACATTTAATTATACGAACGCTGTTACCTAAATTGGTGAAACGTATTACACATATAAGCTAGCTTATATTTCCTGCAGAAAATGGTCTGCTTACCGCATAAAAACTCAACCACATTTCATGGATTGAGTATTATAAACTCAACTCTCTCTCTCCCTCTCTCTCTACCATATTACATGGATTTTTAGAGTAAGTACTTTGATGTATTATAAATTGTAAATTAATAGCTATATGTAGTTTAATTCCAAGAGATCTGTATTATCTAGGATTCTGTAAAATAATTAACAACAATTATGACCCTTGACCTATACTATGCTTTCAAGCATTATAGACAGCGAGCTAAACAAGAAACCGTTGCTAGGGAACCTAATACGGGAAGATTAATATCCATTATTAAGGCTTTTCGCGAGAAAACAACCATCCTACAATTTTATTACAACGATATTAAATCCTGTGACAGTGTTGTTGACGTTGTTTGATCCTGTTTATGAATTGGCTGCGAAACTAATTGTTTTGTGATTACATTTCATTATGTAAAAGATAGACAAATTGACCATGTAATTGGAGAACATTGTATAAATGTATTATATGTATACTCGTCGATGACGGTTTTATTGGTAGAAAACCGTTTTTTAAATATTGTTATGAGGACGGTGGTCTTTGGAAATAACACATTCATGAACTAACCATGCTTGATAAACTGGTAATTTTAGAATGGAGAACTGGAAATCAATACTAACATCGAGTAGCAGTCGTAGAAAAAAATATATCGGGAAATGAGGATCAATAGATTCTAGATAGGTATTATTTATTACTGTATATATAGCTGCATTTTCTATTTTTTATCTAATAGGTTTTTTTTTTTTTTACTTTCCCTAATTTGTTATACACAGTGTTATTATGAGTTGCAGTGGGCAAAAATATAAGTGCAAGACATTGGTAGATTGTCTAAAGGCCACCAAATTTTCAAAGCAATTGGTAGACAACTATCGTATTTAAAAAAAACAATCTTTTTAAGTAATTTAGATTAGGAAAATAATTAACAAAATTAAATATTTTGTGTGTTGATGAGTCTCAGTGAGTTGTAATCACCTCGAAATAGGATTATTATTATTTATTTACATGTACTGAAAAAAAAACAATAACTGATGAAAGCAGACGCTTGTGTGTGTGGCAAGATATTCGAGATACAATCAAGAAGTGTGGGTCGAAAACTGAAAGTTTTAGGCTCATTCGAAATAGATCATAACGCTATGAAACAGCTTGTGAACAGAAGGGATAACCGAGAAATTTGGGTTTGTCTGAAAAATGGAAGTTCTGATTACATTGACAATTTACGTTAGAAATTTTAGGAGTTAAAAGTGTATTCCGATATGAGGCTCTGCATATGCATCTACACTATATTATTCAAGAAATGTACGTCCTACTTTAACTCATATGAATCATGAATTATATGTAATAGAAAAACATAGTCGAGATCCAGGTAACGTGACATGAATAATTGCTCGGAGCTATTTGTTAATTATTTTCTGGATACTTTGTGATTACTACATTTCAAGCAGAAATTAAAACCTATTCCATTGCCACACCTAGAATAAAAAAAAGTGTATTTAAGCTTGATAACAGCGTTGGATGTCCGTCTCTTTCAACGTTAATACAAACTGTAAATGTAACGTTGAAGAGGGGGGTATTTAACGTTGTTGTCAATGTGATATTAGCCTGTGTGTTACTGGGATATAATATTAAACGTTTAAATTTAGAAAATATGAAAAAATAACAGAATAAGCACCAATAATATTGCAGAATAATCTTAGGGCACACCCGATGACAACGTACGAAAATGTGTAGAATAAAACGAGCGATTTTTTTTTTTTAATGGTGAAAGGTAACTAAATGAAAAGTATCTGCTAGCTTTATAGTTACTAACTTGAAGACGGACGGATATATCGAGATCCCTAAACTCAAATCTGTACCTACTATGGTTCAGACGCTAGCCTGCGTTATAAATAGACAAAGTACAAATACATGAGGAAGATCGAAAAAACAAGTTTTGGAGTTTGCTAAAAAATTGATCTAAGTAACTCGTGTTTACACTACTAACCTCGGCGTAGTAAGAATAAAAATAGGTCGGATCGAGCGGCTTTCTTCGTCGTTGTATTGATTCACACTGTGCAAGACACTGTGACGTATCTTTACACTCGTCAAAGCATTTCAATCATATTGTCCTCTAGTGTAATCATTCAGAAATTATTAATTGGCCTTATTGGTCTACATGGCCTTATTTGGCGCATCTACCTATACGAAAAAAGCTTCAGAAAAATTAAATATAGCCAAATAGTGTGTTTATTCTAAAATAAATATTTCAGTTTTACAAAGATTGCGTAGAAATTTTCTTTGTGAAAACCTACAACTCATAGTGTATCGTATAATGACATAAACATGACGGAAAAGCAACCTCTCTCTTCAAAATTAAAATCAACTTAACTCGATAGAAAATACTATCATTGCAATCAGTACCAATCGAAAGTACGAAGTAATAAGTATCCCCTATAAAAATTACGAATTTTCCGGGAAATGAACGTTATGTAAACAATGTGGTTCTTTTATAACTAATGAAAATGGGAAATAGTTCTTTAACTATAACTTCTACTATACTAAAGACTACAGAAAACAAAACACTTATTTTACCCATAAGTCTTGAAGATATGATCCAGATTACACTTCTGCTCACACCGACCATAAAAATTATTTTTCTTTTATAAGTTCAATAAGGAGATTTTTAAATTTCTTTTGTACCAGATATTTTATTAACAAAAGTATAAAACTTATACTGGAGCATATCATCGGCTCACAAGTGAAACATGATAACTCAATAATTTGCGATTTTAAGTTAATGTGGTTTTCTAGATGAAAGGTGTGCCTTCTTTCGATTGCTGAAGATCAATGGTGTTCATCGTCAATACATGTATTTGGGAAGTACATTACGTCACGTATATTTTTATTATTGTTGTTAGTTGCCATAGCAATTCATAAATATCATCGAAATAATCTTCTATACTTGATAGATACATGGTGTAGCATAAACCTGACATTTGATTTTCCAATGTTGTTTTTTAGTTGCAAAATTACAATTTCATTTTTCTTTGGTTTCTTAAAAGTATGTTTTTGACTTAATGTGTTTAAGCTCTAAGAGAAAAACAAAATACTTTTCATTCAAGGACGTGTGACATACTTGAAAATATACTGACAAGTTTGTGTTTTAAAAAACCTTCTAACTAAAGTTTCTAATAATTATATTTGTTTTCTTTACAAAATATTCTTCTACCTAAGAACTTTTCAATCTCCTAGATTTGGTACCATTGCTTCGACTTTTCTGACTTTAGACTCATTCCATGACAAAAAAAATTGTTGCATCACCATTTTAGATTTTTTATTTTTTATATTTCGTA